>BQNB010055260.1:0-32704 GCA_026074375.1 Tanacetum coccineum
ATGCTAGAATGAGCAATTTTGACTATTTGGCTGATGCTATATGTGATGGAAGATGGAAGTGGGCTGATGAACGGAGTAGGAGGTATCATGAGCTGAATCAAATTCCTATTCCTACTTATCAATGGAGATAGACAGTCCCCTATGGTTATGTGAGGGTAACAAAGCTATGAAATATAACACTAAAGCTGCCTGGTTAACATTGAGAGATAACTGGCCTAAAGTGGAGTGGTGCAATGTTGTATGGTTTTCTCAATGTAGTCCTAAACAAGCAATTATTCTATGGATGGCTATTCAAAGGAAGCTCATGACTCAAGATAGGATGATATGGGTTCAAGAGGGTAAGTTGAAATGCTCTCTGTGCAATGTCTGTGCTGATTCCCATGACCATCTATTCTTTGGTTGCAATTACTCTAAAAAGGTGTGGGGGAAAATAAAGGTGAAGGGTAAAATGGGGATAGATTCAGATAACTTGAATAGCCTTGTGTTGCAGTTATATATAAATCTTCATAAGAACAAAATATTGCTAATTGTGAACAAGCTCATTCTCTCTTCAACTATGTATCATATATGGATGGAGAGGAATAAAAGGAATTTCCAAAACCTGTTGAGATATGATGAAGAACTTTACGAAGCTATTGTTGGAAATATTACTAATATGCTGAAATGCCTTAGAGTTAAAAAGTTTGTTGCAGTTCTAAATATGACCAAGCAATGGAATTTGAAATGGGAAAAAGGAAAGTTGTTTGTTGTGATTGCTAATCAAAGGAATTAATAAGGCTGTATGATAATCTCAAAGGATGTCTAGGATAAGGTGATATGGTATTTTTATGTCTGCATTAAATTGACTGTTGTTTGCTATATCAAAACAGACATTTATCTAAGATCACTGCATTGTCTAGAACCTTGTAACTTGGAGTTGTCCTTGGTAAAGCTCCCTTTGTATCCTCATAGGTGGTTTAGAATGGCCTTGAGAGGATCTATTCACCTATTTTGGGTCAAACTGGACTTTGCACATGATGATGTACCATAAGGTAGGTTGCTAGCTTTGTGATGGGTAAGTGATCTGGAGCGTGGTTTTGATTGGGGCAGTTTCTTTCTGGTCTTAATATTTCCATTGCTGTTTGGAGGATAGGATGGGTATACATGTGGGTGAGTGTTTCTAGCCTAGTGATACTGATGCCTTCTTAATTATTGCTTAATGCATTAGTGATGTTGTAGATGCTAGTGCATTTGGTAGTAATCCTGAGGGAAATGTAGCTAGGTTGGAAGAGCCCCACATGTATTGTGAATGGGGCTATATCCTTCACAATGATGCCCTCTCTTGATAGCCCTTGCCATTGTGGAGATGGTTGAATGGTTTTGGGCTGTCAAGAGTTGTGGAAATGTAGTTGCGAGGATATGGTAAATGTGCCATTGGTGAACATGAAGGACAAATGAGTTGTCTGTTCTTTCCTCTGTTTTGTTGGGTATTCTTAGAGGAAAACTTAGTTATGTCTGATGCATAAGGACTTGTTATCAGAGTTAGTCATAGCTGTTGTTTTTAGTTTGATGAATGTTATTATCTGTATAAGGAAAGTGCAGGCATGTCTGTTTCTTTTCTCCTATTTGTAGTATCATTTGATAATTAATAAATTTGTTCACATTGCACTAAAAAAAATTCAAATTCCACATGTGAAAATACAAATTCATTTAGAGCTGTGATCATATCAAATAAATGTAGAAGATCCTTTAAGAAAAAAAATGATCATTGAAATATAGTCCAATAAAATGCTTTACCTCCCAAAACATTCTTGTAAAAGTATCCAAACGACAACACTCATCCAACTTGATTCCTTATATGCTATCCACACCTAACAAGAAACAGTTGTATATATTCTTGTTGTGGAGATTAAGATGAAATATCAGTACTTAAGGCAGCAAAAAATGACACGTACTGAGAAAACGATAACATGGATTTGGATGTCAATTAGGGACGTGATCATGCACCTATGAGATTTTATTAGAGTCAAATTTATATTGCTTTATATATGTATTAAAACCGAAACTATAAATTGAGGAGACAAATGACGAAGGAAACTACTGTTATCTCTACAACCATAAAGCCAAAGGGTTATTTCATATCGCCCAGACAAAAAGGAAATTATGGTGTGAGTACTTCTGCATGGAACGGAGATCCATCAACGATATAAGCATGTATCGTATATCCTATCATGTAGCATCCTAGTGCTGCAACAATTACTTTTGCTGTTACAACAGAATATCGTCTCGGGTGTCCCATAACATCCCTAAAAAAATAAATTAGAAGCTAGTATATACATCTTAACATATATATACTTTAAGAATCAAAATTATAAGCTAGTATATACATCTTAATAAATTAGAAGCTAGTACAAAATGTGGTCAAATAACGCTAAGGAACTAGTATGTATGTTGGATACTTAAGAGAAAATTCCCAAAATGGTCACAAGTACAAGTGTGTTTACACATTTTGGTCAAAAGTCATCCTAATTCCCAAAAGAGACATGCTCTACCGCTCTACCCCTTTATAGCTTAACATATGTCCACTCAAAAGCACTTTTCCTTGGCCCACCACTTAAAGTAAAATTACCCGAATACCCTTGAAGTACTATTTTGTCTTTATGTCCACGTAATATGCTCTACTGCTCTACCGAGTATTTCTCTCTCCTCTACCGGCGGTGTCAATTTGATTGTTTTTCATAGGGAATGTGCGCCATTTCTCAATCGAATGCAATGGTAAGTCTTATCTTTTTTTTATCTTAGGTTAGTTTATTACCATGTAGATCTATAATTTTTATAGGTTTCTTTTGTGCAATTGTTTAGTTTAGCGTCGGTTTGCTTTATCACCAGCATTAGAACCCATTATTTGTAATTGTTTAGATATCCAGTTATGTTATACAATTGTCTAAGTCTTTATAATTTGCGTCATTATCATCTATGATACATCTGAATTACTAAATGAATATCTAAATTTGCTAATATAGGAATATCCTGCTACGATTTATGTTAGAAGCAAACTTTGTTTATTCTAGTTATTCAAAGATAGACTTAATAAAGACCGTCGTACGCTGTTTAAGAGAACATGTTTTGGACCTTGGCTTGATATAATATATATTGAGAATGATGATGATGGTATGATCCATTATGTTCTTCAAAAACAGTGTTGTAGTGACGATGATAACTTTGATTTGCCACTCATATATCATGTTAATGGCCATAGTCTCCATTTCGGACGTCGTGAGTTTTGCCTTCTTACTGGTTTTGAATTTGGGTCGATTAGTTTCCGTGAGTATAGGAATGGTGATATCCCCTTTCGTAATCGGTTATTTCCTGAGAAGATAGGGTATGATGTTAAGATCATTGATCTTTTTGCTTTATTTGATGATGAAGAAAAGTTTTCCAAACTCAGTGATGAAGATGCAATTCGACTATGTTTGTTGTTATCTTTGGAGGTTATTTTCATGGGGCGGGAGTTGGTTTCAGTGGTGGATGATGTATATTTGAGAATGGTTAACGATCTTGATGCTTGGAACTCATTTCCTTGGGGTGAGCACATTTGGAGGCAACTTTATGATTCCATTAGAAATGTATCTTCAAAACATAAGCTTGAGCACCTTGCTGGATTGAAAAGAAACCCTAATCATGTTCCGAGTTATTCGTTGACTGGTTTTCTTTTTGCTTTCAAGGTTTGTGTTGTTTTACCAAACTGTTTTATGAAATTTGTTTACAGCCCAAATATACTTTCCAAGGATTTTTAACTCTTAATGTTTATTTATTGTTTGTAGATATGGATAATAGAGTCTTCTTGTGTATCGGATCGTTGGTGGACCAAAGTGCCGGAAATCATACCGAGAGCATTGTCATGGAGGAGAAAGGCAGAATTTAACCAGTATGAGTATTTTGGCGAGCTTTTTCGTAAGGTAAACTTTTAATATTACATAATAGGCAATCCAATCAGTTGTTTGTTGTCCATAACAAAGCATTCCAATATAGGCCCCAATTGAGCTAGCCCCAACCAAAGATGAGGTTCAGTGTAACTGGTATGCACCAAGCAATGATTATTTTATGTGGTATGTACCGAGGAGCCCACCTGTTTCCATAGGAGGGCTGTATGGGGAATATCTGAATAAAAGATCAGCAGCACGTGCGGGCCAAGAGAGAAACTAGTGAAGACTCCATCCTAGTTGAATGTGTTGAGAGGCTTCTTTATTTGACCGTGTTCGTGATTAGAATCCATATGTGTAATTTTGTTGACACTACAGAAAGAGGTTATGATAGTTTGAGAGGACGTGATTACAAATTGGAGCGTATCATACAAGTCTCTTTTTATCCTCACGTGTGTTGAAAAGCAAAGAAACATTAAAGAAGTTGTCATACAAATCTGAAGGTTTATTTACAGTCCACATCAAAGGATGAGCCGGCATCAAAGATCACACATCTCCCAAAGAGGTAAGCATATGTTTTACATTTGTCACTTGATTTTTTTATCTTATTTTGTAACATGTCTATTTAAGTTTATAATTTGTCTCTGAATACAATATCTTTATCAGGATGATGGTAATGTTTATTTTTGTGATGATAATGGAGATGTTCCGCTCTTTTCATGCCGCCAAACTGTTAGTCAACAAAACTTCCAAGATTATCTTCTGATTTATTTGTGTTGAATGGATTTTGCAACATATTATCATCAAACTGGGGAGGGGAAAGGTGATGTGGAGGTAATAAACTTGCTATTGTTATTTATCTCGTGTTACATCTAAATCTTGTCAACATTCGTACTAATGTTCTGGTTACTTGTTACATCCTTACAAATAACATACAGTACAGAAATTCTAAGTAAGAGGATCAGATTATACGGTTGGTAGATCAGAGACAACAGGATCATATTTCAAATATGGCAGAGGTGTCTGAACAGAAAATACAGTATGAGATTCAAAGGTTATACAATCATAGGAAGGCTAGGTTGAATAAGATAGCTGAAAAGGATAAACAAAGAAAATGCCTAGGGCATATGAACTCGTCTACTCACATGAAGTTAGCTATAGAGTGTTGTGTACCAAAAAAGAGGAAGTATGTTGATGTAGTGAGGTCTCCGTTTGGTGCACTGCCTAAAATTTCGAATGCTCCCAGCATTGAACAATTGGCAAATCAAAAGAATGTATTGAGCCCACTTATGATTGAAAAGTGCAAGTCTGTCAAACCTTGGATTGAGGTATAAAACATTTTTCATAAACCTAATTTTGATCATAAATGGATTTGTTCTCATGTATAACTAAAAAAAATTATGTGGGATCTTTCACGCCCGTTCAAGAGAATTGATAAAAATTTCTTGAGTCATGAGCTCCATGTGTTTATGAGTAGGGTCGTTGTGGGTCGTTGTAAATTCCCTTGGTGCAACGATATTATTGTTGGTCGTAGTTTTTGGAATGGTTTAAGTGCTCTTGATGATAATCACAAAGGATAGTTGCTTGATGAGGTACCCAAATCTTCATATATTTATTATATATGCAAACAATTATAGGTGTTATTATTGAAACTTTAATTTTTATCTTTTTTTATTGCATCCAGCACATTGATCTTTCAGTCACGTACTTGTGGCTCACCCGACAGACCGATATGGATTGGGATATGGTCAGCAGTTACTTCCTGCGACTCCTACTTCAAGGGTCTATGCCATTGTTTTATGCTAACAATGATATATACCCGGTACCATGGAGTAATGTTGAGCGGGTACATTTTCCTATAAAGTCTAAACGCAAAATAAAACTTTTGCATACATGTGTTATATTTTAACTTATTATATATATATATATATATATATATATATATATATATATGTGTGTGTGTGTGTGTGTGTGTGTGTGTCTATATATATATATATATATATATATATATATATATTTGTGTAGGTTTTCATTCCAATAAATGAACCACTGCGCCATTGGTCTCTTGCAATGTTTCACATCTGTTCGGGAGTTGTTACATTCTATGACAGTGAAAGAACTGAAGGTGGGGAATACCGTAGGTGGTATATGCAGATGAGGGATTGTTTAGAGGAGAAGATTCCTGTGGTTCTAAAGGAGACGAGTGTGTTTCAAAAGAAAAATATTGATCCTGCAAAGTATAAGATTTCCTTTAAGGTAGCCGATGGAGTTCCCAAACAGGGTGGGGTATTTGGCGATTGCGGTGTATTTCTCTGCATGTTCTTATACAGGTCAGGCTCTTATAAATTTTTTTAATCAAAATCCGGCATAATCAATTTTTAATAAAAGTTCAAGTGTTTTTTTTCCTATTCTACATACAGGTTAGCAAACGGTATCCCATTGGCTCTTGATGATCCTCTTCAGTCTGCACTTGCATATCGGGAAAAACTGATTCACTTTTATTTCAAGCACAAGATGTTCTGTCCTTGAACTTTGTATGTCTTTCTGTTGGTATACTTTCCAGACATTTTGTTTAACTATCTTAACTATGTATGGTGCTTAGATGTTTCATTTTGGTAGCGGTATATGTTGTGCCGTATATCATTAGGCACAATGCTTCCCCAATGTCATTTAGTTTTTATCTTTACAAGTTGTTGTGTAAAACATTATCTGCTATGGATTATATGCACAATAATTTGATGCACCATTCATAACCTTTTCTTAAAACAATGTTCATTATCACAATATAGATTTATCTAGGGGTCAGCCAAATTAACAGGGTCCCATGAAGAAGAGTCCCATGCAGAATATGTTTGTTGTGAGCTTTGACCCAAGTTAAATTGACTAAATGTAAACGGCGTTGTTGGAAGTGGGTGTTGTGACTGTCCACCAAAGTTGATGTTAGCTTGCTCAAACATGCTGTTGAAGTTGGTGTAGGCTGCCTCATACCCTTGTGAACCACCTGCCATGTTATTGTAAGCTGCCTCATACTCTTGTGACCTCACATAATTGTTAGTGTAGGCTGCCTCATACTCTTGTGACCTCACATAATTGTTAGTGTAGGCTGCCTCATACTCTTGTGACCTCACATAATTGTTAGTGTAGGCTGCCTCATACTCTTGTGACCTCACATAATTGTTAGTGTAGGCTGCCTCATACTCTTGTGAATGTCCACCCAAATCAACATGAATGTTGGATTCTTGCCTTGTTTGTCTTGATCTTTTCAACCTTGGTTGAGTTGAGTCCTTTGCATTTGTATTTAAAATGAAATTTAGTATAAGAATTATGAATAAAAGTTATCTGATTAATCCCTAAAAAATATATAATTTGTCTCACTTACTTGATAATTTGCAATTGGTTCATGGCATGTCGTTCTGTTGTGTCCACGTACACCACACCTTGAACATCTTACTTGAATAGGTTCCTCCCTTTGTGATTTGATACGATATGTATTTTTTGGTCTGTCTGTTGTGCGAAAATTCATGTTTGGTGGCTTAACAACTTGCAAGCCATCAGGTCTCACCCAAGATGATGGTTCCCCCACCGGATATACCAAATCTTGGTAAGTAGAGTAAAGTGTTGTTTTCCTAAACCATCTCAACGCCAAATGACAACAATCAGTGCATCCCATTTTTCTACTAACGGTTATTGCATGGCCACAAGGTATACTTGAAAGCTGCCATTTACGACAAGTGCATGTACGAAAAGTTAAATCTACTTGGTGTACTCTTCGACGATCATCCACCTGGTAAAGTCTACCATATTCAATTCCGAGTACTTTCCAATGAGCGCTCTTTTGCATTCAGTCCATCACTTTATGAGTAGCCAAGTCACTAAGTGTTAGCGTTAGAATCTGAAATAATTATTCATTAATAATACATTTACACACATCTGATTAAAGAAATTAGGTAAGAAAACAATATAATACCTTTATATTTATTGCGGCGAGCACAATACCACTTTTGTAGAAGGGCTTTGTACCACTCCATCAGTTGCGTTATTGGCGCTTTTCTAACATGCCTGGTTAGATTATTTATCGATTTAGCACTGTTTGACGTCATGTAATTATAGCGATCCGCTGGGCACATTGCTCTAGACCATGTTTCAAATCCAGCCTCTTCAAGTTTTTTGTAAGCTTCCGGTCTAAAGCCGCGAAGGTCAGAAACTCTTCTTTGAAATTCTTCTGGTGTGTATGCTTTGCATGTCTTCTAGTATATTACCTGCAACTTATCACTTTTCATTTTATAATTCATCATCAAATGCCTACAACAATACCCATGAAATGCATTCGGGAAAATCGTATTGCATGCAAGGATGATGGCTGGATGTCTATCCGTAATGATTGCCAAATTTGGAATTTCACCTATACATTCTTTAAACTTTAACAAAAACCATGTCCAAGACTCTTCGGTCTCACCTTGAGACACACCTGTGGCAATAGGTATAATTTGGTTGTTTCCATCCATCCTAACCAATACTAAATTTGTGCTTTGTAAGTACCCTTTAAATGTGCACCATCAGTTATTAAAAGTGGTCACATATGTGTTAAGAAACTACAAATCTATTATGGGGAACAAATGATTAGTTATACGAGAAAGAGGTTATATAAAAATAGTGTGGCACAAATAATAGCAAAACATATAAATACTTACCGCAAAACCGAAGGCTATGAAACACATTTTAAACCTCCGTTCATCATCTGTCTCAATATGCGTTACCGTTCTCTTATTTACCATTTTTAAATTAGAAAAGTAGCATGGCAATTGTGAAAACGATTCTAAAGGGCAACCCGAATTAATTTCCAAGCCTTTGTTTTTTCCACCCCATGCTTTTTTATAGGTAATGTCAATATTGAATTCGAGGTTGATATCGTTTATAATATCCTTTCCATAACCCCCTTCATCAATGGCTTTGTGATGTATTGTACCAAGTATTATACTTGAGAGATCTTTTAGAGTCACTGTGAGATCACCAATCACATTCAGAGTACAAGACTTGACTATTGCAACAACTTGGTCAAGTTTTCCATTGTTGAGAAAGTTCTTGTTGTCTCCTAAACACCACTAACAATGCCACCATAGCATTCATATACTTAGTGGCGCTAACCCACGACCCACTCTTAAAATCCTCATCCTTACCCACATCCTCAACAACCTTCTTAATATATTCTTGTGTCGACATTACACACCCTTCCCCACCATCCTGAATATCCGTTTGTTTAAGCAGCTTGGTTGCTTGAATAATACCCGCAGGACCGAGTATTATCCTAATTAGCTTTTGGGTTGTGGTGAATGTTTTAACATGTGTGATGCTACAGAGATGGAGAGCGGGTGTTGAACTGAGATCGGAATCATCTATATTAAGATTCAATTCCCATTGATCATTTTGGTTATTGAGATCGGAATCCATTTTCTTGAAGAGGGAGAAAGTGTTACTGAATTTGTAGGGTTTGGGGGAGAAAGTGTTACTGAATTTAGTTGTAACAAATGTAGAACCGTAGATGGGTGAATATGGTTTTTTTGACTTCTTCGAAGTTTATAAAACTTCAAGTCTTGAAAGAGCCGAGTGGTGTACTAATCTACTTTGTAGTAAGAACAATAAGTAGATAGAGAGAAAGAAAGACGCCACGATATATACTGGTTCGGGAAGGGGGTTTAGTCCTTCCGTACGTCTAGTAAGAAGAGAATGTTTATGAGAGATGTTGTATTTGTTTGAGATGATGCATCAATCCAATGGTTGAGAGTATAATGAGGGAGTTTGGATTGATGTAACACCCCCATTTTTGACATATAGCAACGGAAGCTAATCTGGGGTATTACTTCATAGTACAACAGTCATAATTATAGAAAATGACTCATAAAGAGACGTTTTGGAAAAAAGATGTTATCATTCATTTATTCATCAGAGTTTTTACAAACAGAGGTCCCAAAATCTACATGAAAATATAAAGTTGAATGATAACAGTTTAGCCATCTTTAAGTCCGTACCACTCCGTGCCATGGTTTGCTCAATTACCTGAGATAAACATGTTAAAAAGGTCAACACAATGGTTGAGTGAAATACATAGGTTTATAATAAATAGTGTGAATACAAGTTCAATAGTGGGTTACGTTGTTATACACCCATAAGTGTAATAATTGCAATGAGTACAATTATTATAGAAAACAGTATCAATAGTGTATTATTGCGTCTAAGCTCATGGCATACAAACTGACTTGTGTATATATCAATAATGATATATATAATGACAATGGCCCCTGGTGTAGGTAATTACAATGTACTTATGAGATTCAAATATAGTGCGTTTGGTTACCTATCCGGCTAACACAAACGGGATTCGTCAAATCCATAGGTATCACCATATTCGCGTTCACTCGCAAGTGATTAATGGTCCATAATAGTGGGGTCTTTTGGCATAAAGGGACTTAGATCACAAGCAATAATATATTATGATAGCATACATTGAGAAAACACTTGTATTAATAGTTTATAGCATGTATCCCCCTCGCAGGTTTATGAAAACCGTCAAGAGATTTAAAAGTGAGGCTATGAACTCACCTTAACAGTACAGGGAAATCTGATTGATGGAAAAAGTATATCAAGTGAAAGTAACGGCTTCGTCACACAACCTGGGTAATATGTCAAGTCTTAGTTTGATTGGATATGTTTTATGTCATAATGAAATATCACTTTTATTAGATTTATTATGGAAATATTGTATCACTGTTTGGGCCATCATAATTCAGAGGTTATGTAGTAAATGTTTGAGGAGCCAGGACACTTTAAATCGTAAATCCAGCAAACTTGTCAAAACGTATACCCAAGTGGAACCCCTTACATGAAGCTCCCTAGTAATGTGATACATTATAGTTTTAAGTTTCTTCAAAAGCTAGAATAATTTATATATATTTTTATAATTAATGTAAAAATATAATATTTTATAAGTTTGCAAAATTGGCAATATATACCCTTGGTTTATAAACTTTTACAAGTTTAGTCCTTTATATAAAAAGTATATATATATTAAACCTTTAACTTTGAAACTAGGAAAAATAGGTCCTTATAGTTATAAATTTAAGAAAATGACATTTTCAGCCCCTTTAGTTATAAATTTTAGAAAGTTACGATATATACCCCTATGCATGGAAACTTTTGCAAAGCAAGTCCAAAAAGCCATGCAATGTTATTTTAAGATTACAAATGATATTTGCAGGTTATAGCTTATTAGTATAAGCTAAAATAAGATGTTTTAACATAACGAAAGTTTAGAAAAAGGATTCGTTAGTTAGAAAATCAAAACGGGTCATTTTTATGGTTTTTACCAAAAACACATGGGTTTGAGGATTCAAAGCTTCAAAAAAGAGTTCATATATGATCTTAAGAGTATTATGAACATTATTGTACAGTATATAAGCTTATGGAACAAGATCTTAGGCTTACTTGATCTAAAATGGGTCGAAATGGGGTTTTCGGGTTCGTACGCCTAGTAACGACTTCATGGCTTCGTTTTTCTTACTTCTTGGCTTCTATTATGAGCTTAGGGACTTCTCTTGATCTTCTATTGCTGCTATGGAAAGGCTAGAATTCCATTTGAGGGAATGAGATGAGATGTGTGGTATGAAATGAAAAGGGTGTATGTTTCGACTATTTATAGGGTGAAAACACCCTTGGTGCTTAAGTTTTAAGTTTGATTAGTGTCAAGGCTAGTTAAGGTTACTAAGAGGGGCTAGTACGATGAGTCTTGAGAGCTAGAAGAGTAGCAATGAAATGTGGAAGGTGTTTTGGGGGTTACGGCTACAAGGTGGTGACAAGAAGGTGTTCTAGAAGCCTTGGTGCTTAAGGGTGGTGATAGAGGTGCTTGTAAGCTACTTGGGTGGCTGCTTGGTGAGTCATATAGGTGCTTGAGGTGCTTGGTCGCTAGCTTGGGTGTAAAAATGGGTCAAAATGGAAAGAAAATGGTGTCGGGTTAGGGTTTTTAGGGTTTAATTTCGAGTTAGGGCTAGGGTTTAGGATAGATTAAGGTTTAGGATTAGTGTTAGGATTATGGTTTAGTGTTTAGGATTAGGGTTTAGGGCTTAGGATTAAGTTTTAGGGTTTAGTTTTAAGGTTAAAGTGAAATTAGGGTTTAGGGTTTTGTTTTAGGGTTTTAGGGTTTTAGATTAGGGTTTAGGATGATTTAGGGTTTAGATTTAGGGTTTAGAAGTCATGCATTAAGTGTTTGTACCTTGTGTTAAAGAGGTGGAAAGTTTAAACATGGTTTAAGAGTTTAAATGACCTAATTAGGTTTTTAGGCATTATTAAATTATACATTGAGCTTAAAAGAGTTGTACATTGACTTGGAGGGAAAATATGTTTCAAATATGGTGCATTATACACTTGTTCATATTTTTGAAGGCTTACACATTCATTTTATATGTATACATTACTTATAATTAGGGTTTTGATGTAAACGTTTACGTTTAATGCTTGTTTTGAAATAACATTTTAAAAAGTACGTTAAATGGATAATGTACTTAGTAAAAATGATATTAGGATATAGACTTGACATATTAGGATGTTTACATGATATAAACATAGATATAGATGGCATTGATAGAGGTTGCGTGAGCTCGTTTACTTTAGAGATGCAAGTTATGTTGCAAAATGAGATAAAGGAAAAAAATTCCCTGTAAGAAGGTGATATATTTATAATAGATGGATATTACATTGCATCTAATTTAATAGATGGAAAATTACATTGATGAAAATTGCGGGTTGTTATAGTCCCCTAACCTTACAGAAATCTCATCCCGAGATTTAGTCGAATGATAGAGTGTAAAAGTTCAAAGATTCATTCTTATGAGGGTAATATTGACAATGATTTCATGAAGTAAAGGATTTGTTCATACAAACGGTTTACAGATTGAAAGAATGTTGTTCGTAAAAATGTTGTATACTTAAGCCTACTCATTTATAATTTGTCACTTACAAAAAGAGGCGTCCCGATCCTTGTAACTGAAAAATTATAAATTCATAGTTCGGTAATTTATAATTTCCGTATTCAAATGAAGAAGCGTCCTAATTCATTTCAATAAGACGATTACAAATCATCCTACCTAAACATGATATCAAAATGGTAATGTGTAGAAGATGATATGATTTTTCAAAATCATAAGAAGCAGCGGGAAGAATAATGAGACATTAATTGGACAGATGCCCATATTATCAGTCGAGGATCTTTGTTGTTGCATAAGTGTTTCAAAGGTATGAGGTGAGTATTTAGAGTTGAATATAATAGAACTGATGTCAATTTTTGATATCATCAAACATCAAGGTGTAACAGAATTACCATTATATTATTTCATGGATAACTTTATCTTACATATCTTACATCATCAAAACTTTGTGAGTGTTGACACTTATGCTACATGTCTCGTGGTAGGATTTTAGATAAAAGACAAGGATAGTAGCTTGGTGTTTGGGGTTTTTAAACTTATGAAGTGGGTTTTAGAATGTCCTTTATATATAACTGGTGGCGACTTAAATATCCTCGAGAGTTGTTTCTAGGTTAGAAATCCTAAAGCGAGCAAATGCAATCTTGTCTCTTAGTAAGTAGGCTCCCTTGTGGCCCTGTTGTTTGCTTTTGAGCATTGATTTGCATAATTCCCTTTCTCTCCACAAGCATTACAAGTTATGGATACTGGTTGTAGGTTGTTTCTAGTAGCTGGTCCTTTGTTTCTGTAGTTCCTGGTCAGATGACCTACCTTGTTGCAAGTCTGACACCTGACAGTGCAAGGTCCTATGTGATGTAGGATGCATCTTTTACACAAGGGACGGTTTCCAGTATACCCATTGTTGGCAGTATAAGCCCTGAAGGTTTCTTGCCTCCTATTCTGATGTCGGTGGTGATCATTGTTACGGTTGTTATTGTTGCAGTTATCTTGGTAGTTGTTGTTGTTGCGATTGTTGGAGTGGTTATTATTGTTGAAATCATTAGGGTAGTTGTCATTGTCGGTGGTGTTTCTTTCATCATCAAACTTTCGTTTGTGATCATTGGTTCCTTGCTCAGAATTGTGTTTTGTTACCTGATCCATTAACCTCTGGGTTATGGTAATGGCTTCCTCTAAAGTTTGAGGCTTTGAGGCGGTAACATTTCCTTTAATACTCCTGGGTAATCCTTCGATGAAAGCTTCCAAGAGTTTCTCGGTGTTTGGTACCATGTTTGGGCATAAGACTGCTAATTCTTGGAATCTTCTAATGTAAGTTTTAAGATCATTTCCTTTTACAGTCAGATTGTAAAGTTCATCTTCCATTTTTCTGACTTCAGTTCGAGGATAATACTTGTTTGTTAAGAGCCTTCTCAACTCAGTCCAAATGATCCTATTGGCTCGATCTATTCCAATGGGTTGGGCGTATGCATTCCACCAGGACAAGGCATCATCAGTCAGGGCACCGGTAGCAAATGTTACTTTATTTTATTCGGCACATTTGCTACGAGAGAATACTGTTTTGGTTCGTTCAAACCAGCGAATGAGGCTAACTGATCCTTCCGTACCATTGAAGTAGAAAGGTTGACAGCTTATGAACTCTTTATAGCTTCCCTTTTTTGCTACAGGAGTTCCAGTAGGTCCGGTATTCCTGTTGGGATTACTAGTACTTGCCATTGTTGCAGCTTGTGCTTCTAAAGCCGCGACGACACTGTCAACAACTAGTTTCTTAATGGCAACCTGAGTCATGGCCGGTGCTTCAGATGTTGACGACCTTTTGGGAGGCATTCTATCAACATAAGACAACATGAAATAAGAATGATATCACAAGTCTTAAAATGCAATACTTATTTTTGAACTTTAAGCATTTTTAACAATAGTGATATTAAAATCATATTGTATGGATTCTTATTTTGATACAAGTTCTAACAAAGTAATACACATCCTTTGGTATTAGATTGTAGGATATAACAGAAAATTTTGAAATTTAAGATTTCTAGGAATGAACATTCAAACAAGCATCGGACTCTTTAGATTCCTCGGGGACTGGTTCACTTCCCAGTAGTCGTGGTATGATCCATAATTAGTTATCTAACTCTGCGAAGATAGATTCATCAAAGGGATAATCTGGTGGTGGTGTGGTTGACCTAACTAGTGATGAAGATCATACTGATGAAGATGGAGATATTGGAATGGGTGATTCAACAGGAGTCTTAGTGTCTTTAGGTGGTGGAATCTCTTCGGGAGGAAAGAAATCTCGAGAATCAAACATTGGTGATAGTGATAACACTGGAGATGGAGGCAAAATAGTTGGGGGTGGAATAGTAACTTGTGGTGGACTAATGGCATCATATGCTTGTATGACCTTTATATACGGATCATCATGTAAAGGTGAGAAGACTAGTGTGGCCAAAATATACTTAGTTAAATCATTTGAAGAGTCAGGAGAAGTGTTTCCCGGTGTAGCTGGGAAATAGTCTGGAACATTTGTATAGGAAAAAAGCATCCTCAATATCGGAATCAGATGGGACGATAATAGGGTGGTTGGATGAAGACATAACTGTGTAACAACCTAGTGTAAATAACATAAGTTATTTATATAATAGTATAGTAGTTATGTATCTTTACATATTATTTAGGAAATGCAGTGGCACGGAGGACTTTCTTGGCTAGAAGAAGAAAAGTAGTTATAGTTAAGGTTTTAACCTTGTTCTCTATAACCATGGCGCTGATACCAATCTGTAACACCCCCATTTTGATAAATATAGCAGCGAAATCTAATCTGGGGTATTACTTCATAGTACAACAGTCATAATCATAGAAAACGACTTAAAAGAGACGTTTTAATCATCTAGAATTGGGGCTTGTAGTGAACGTTTGGCAATAAAACCTTGTTTAAACAATAACGATGTTCTTTATTTAATTCCGTTGTGCATATTGTTTTCATTGTTATTGTCAATCCTAGATATAAGGTCTAAACAACCTGAGCTTACAACGATCTAAGGATTCTTTAGACTCCACAATTGGTATCAGAGCCATGGGGCTCTTGATCTAGGATCTACAAGGTTTTTGAAGAAACCCTTAAAAACCCTAATTTACAAGAAATCGATTTATGGTAAAAGGTTTATGGGTTTTGAAGTTTAATTGATATAACAGTGCTTATAATCGTTCTCTCTACCCTTTAGGGGTATGCAATAAGATTGTAAATCATTGTTATTGTTAAGGGTTTTCTTTACATCAAATTCGGTCTTTCTTTTTCAATAATTATCAAATTCGGTGGAAAACTAGGGTTTAAAAACTCTAATTCGGTAACATATGGAATTCGGTAAAATTAGGGTTTGAACCAAACCCTAAATCGATAAGCAGAAAGAAGGATTTTTGGATACTGCTATTATAATAATGGTTACAGGAACACGACTTCAATAAGATCAACAAGAAGATTTGAAGCAATCACACAATAAGGTAACCACATGATCGATAGTTTATAGCATGTATCCTCCTCACGGGTTTATGAAAACATTCAAGAGATTTAAAAGTGAGGCTATGAACTCACAATATCGGCTTTAAGTACTTGTGTGTATAAAAAACAATTGAGCATGTATCCCCTCGGGTTTATAAAACATTCTAATGATTTAAAATCAGAGGCTATGAACTCCCAATATCGGTGTTAGTACTTGTGTATATTAAAAACATTTGAGCATTGATCCCCTCGCAAAGGGTTTATAAAACATTCAAAAGATTGAAATACGAGGCTATGAAAGCATGTTAGGAAGGGTGTTGCTTGTTGTTGCTTCTCATTTTCTTTCTAGTGCAAGTAACCATCTTTTTCTCTCTTTGTCTCTGTTAGCCTTAATTATATTAAGTCAAACAAGAATGTTATCGGTCTTAGAAAGTCAAAATAAGTCTTGATTTGTAATAGGCTAGTCGGGTTCAACGGGATTGGATTGTAATCTAATATTGTCCGTGTTTTGGGCTTAAAGCCCAAGTTAAACCAAGCCCGGCCCGTTTAGAAAGCCCAAGTGCCTAGCTAGAAGGCTAGGGTATGAATATCCCTTCACCACACTTGGTGAAGGGAGTTGGTTACACTTTCACACACTTGTAACTTTCCCATTTTCTCTCTAATCTAACTTTCTTTTTGTTTCTCTCTCTAAGATTTCTTCTCATTTTCTAGCATCTTGGTATAATTATTGTTGTGTAATGGATTAACTAGTGGGATAACATGTGGTATCAGAGCTAAAGGGGTGTTTAGTGATTGAAATTCGTGGGTCAAAAAGAATGTTATCGGTCTTAGAAAGTCAAACTAGGTCTTGTATTGTAATAGGCTAATCGGGTTCAACGGGCTTGGATTGTAATGTTTAAAGACTTGTACTTTTGGGCTTAGATCACTTCCTTGCATCAATACTAAGTGGTTTTAACATCATTTCGTAGCTTACAAGAAAGTTTGAAGATTTTTTCTTGGCTGCGTTTTTGCTAACTGAAGGATTGTTTCCAGGTTATTTTTTTTTCTTTTTTTTTTTTTTTTTTTTTTTTTTTTTTTTTTTTTTTTTTTTTTTTTTTTTTTTTATTCTATTGTTAATTTATTTTTATATTTTTATTTGTGATACGCATAGGCCTGAAATGTCAGTATTACTTACGATCCATGTTATTCATTATAATTAATTGTGTTGCAGTGATAGTGTACAGTTTGTACGTGTAAAGTCTGCTGCGACATAGATAGGATATGTCAAGAAACGCTTGAAAGCCCGCGCCCTCTAGAAGTCAAAGAGACACGAATTGCTGTGAACTTAAGTCCAAAACGCCAAAACTGAATCTAAAAAAAAATCAACTTTGATCTTTGTTTCATGGTTAAATGTGTTAAAGACTTGTACTTTTGGGCTTAGATCACTTCCTTGCATCATTACTAAGTGGTTTTAACATCATTTCCTAGCTTACAAGAAAGTTTGAAGATTTTTTCTTGACTGCGTTTTGACTATCTGAAGGGGTGTTCGTCGTTGCGTTTTGATCAGAGTCATTGAGTTTTGATTTGCTTCGTTGCGTTTTGATTTGCTTCGTTGCGTTTTGATCAGAGTCATTGCGTTTTGATTTGCTTCGTTGCGTTTTGATCAGAGTCATTGCGTTTTGATTCAAGTCGTTGCGTTTTGATCTCAAGTCATTGCGTTTTGATTCAAGTCGCTGCGTTTTGATCTCAAGTCATTGCGTTTTGATTCAAGTCACTGCGTTTTGATTTTTTTTTTTTTTGTGTTTTGACTCCACAGGTTGCGTTTTGAAGACCATCATTGCGTTTTGACTAAGAGAAACTCTGCCCAATTAATTTATTGATTGCGTTTTGACCATGACTCGTTACGTTTTGACCAAGACTCGTTCTTATTATTTCTAGCATTTTGGTATAGATTATAGTTGTGTAATGGATTAAACTAGTGGGATAACATGTGGTATCACTCGCCAAGGGGTGTTTAGTGTTTGTTTTGTGTGAAATTCGTGGGTCTAGTTGATTGTTTTTCTTTGGTTCGAAAAAAAAAGCAAGAAAAAATCAAAGTTTGATCTTTGTTTCGTGGTTAAAAGTGTTAAAGACTTGTACTTTTGGGCTTAGATCACTTCCTTGCATCATTACTAGGTGGTTTTAACATCATTTCGTAGCTTACAAGAAAGTTTGAAGATTTTTTCTTGGCTGCGTTTTGCCTATCTGAAGGGGTGTTCGTCGTTGCGTTTTGATCAGACTCGTTGCGTTTTGATAATATTCGTTGCGTTTTGATCAGACTCGTTGCGTTTTGATAATATTCATTGCGTTTTGATCAGACTCGTTGCGTTTTGATAATATTCGTTGCGTTTTGATCAGACTCGTTGCGTTTTGATAATATTCGTTGCGTTTTGATCAGACTCGTTGCGTTTTGATCATACTCGTTGCGTTTTGTCACAAGTTGAAGACCCTCACTGCGTTTTGACTAAGAGAAACTCTGCCCAATTAATTTCTTGATTGCGTTTTGACCAAGACTCGTTGCGTTTTGACCAAGAATCGTTGCGTTTTGACCAAGAATCGTTGCGTTTTGACCAAGAAGTGTTGCGTTTTGACCAAGATTCGTTGCGTTTTGCTCAGACTCGTTGCGTTTTGATCATATTCGTTGCGTTTTGCTCATACTCACTGCGTTTTGGTCAAAAGTCACTGCGTTTTGCTCTTGAGTTTTATCTACAAGTTGAGATTTGCTCCTGCGTTTTGTCCATTGAAAACCTATGTTTTGAAACCCTAATTTCCCAGAAACACAATCAATCACTTCATAACACTTAAGATTCGATATCCATTTACGACAACTTTATCAAAATATCAAATTTAAATACCAATTTGCAAACTCAATCATCAAATGCTCTTCATAATGCTATCATGGAAGCGGGTTGCAAAGATCGTCCACCAATGTTGGTACCGGGTAATTACGTTCAGTGGAAATCCAGAATCAAGAGATACATTGACACCAAACCTAACAGTGAACTCATCCACTATTGTCTCCAAAATCTACCATACACGTATCAATGGGCTGAGAAGACAGTTCCAGTTGCTGAAGGTAGTTCTGAAACAACTATAGAGAGGTATATGGAGAACTATAAGAATGTTTCACAAGACATACGAGATCAACTGAATGCTGAAGCTGAAGCCGTTCAGATCATACTCACAGGGATAGATAACGATATCTACTCCACAGTTGATGCTTGTCCGAATGCATGTGAAATGTGGAAAGCCATTGAAAGGTTGAAACAAGGTAAATCAATCAATGTTCAAGATCTTGAAACCAATTTATATTGGGAGTTTGGAAAATTCACATCACGGGATGGTGAATCACTTGAATCGTATTACTCATGGTTTTACAAGATGATGAATGAGCTTGTCAGAAATCAGTGTCATGTTACAAATCATCAAGTGAATGTCCAGTTCTTACTTCAACTACAACCAGAATGGCAAAGGTTTGTGACACTTGTTAAGCAGAGTCAAGAGCTGAAGACTGTCTCCTATCACAAGCTTTATGACATTCTGAAGCAACACCAGAATGAAGTCGCAAGATGATAAGAACTGAAAGACTAGCACATATGCTAATCCACTTGCACTTGTTGTCAACAACAACCACTTTAACCATCTCAAAAACACATCCTACTAAAACAATCAATATTCCTCCACCGATTGCAACAGTCAAACCAGAAAAAGAGGAAAAGCAATTGTTACCTCTTCTGCTCCTACTTATGATCCAGAACCTGCTACGGTTACTGAAGATGAGGAAATGTCAAAGGAAAAGGAGATTGACAAACTCATGGCTTTAATTTCTCTCTCGTTCAAGAAAATCTACAAACCTACTGTAAGTACCCGATTATCACTTCACTTCATAACACACAAACACAAATCGAATCAAGAAAGGAGAAAGAGAGTAGAAAAGATTTAGAGATGAGAAGAGAGAGAGATTAGAGAAAAAAAGATAGAAAAGAAATTTAGATATTATGAGAATTTCTTAGATATTTTTTTATGAAAATATCTATATATATATATCCCTACGACGCGTGGGATATTTAACTAGGACCCGGGCTCGGGTTTTGCTTATCACAAAGAAAAAATGTTATTGATTTTAAACAAAGAGGAAGCTGGGGTCATTTGAATGCAGAACAAGCAGATTGGAAGGATTAACTGATGATGAGTTCCGAAGAACAGGGAATTGGGAATAGCACATTGAAGAGTACAGGCACACACTTCAGAGGTTACTCCAGATTCAGTGACACTTCTTGACCAATTCTTTGACAAGAGCCAATGCATAAGCTCGTCCTATATAACTCTAGTCATCGTATACTCTGGTGCACAAAACAACATGACCTGAAATCTCAAACTTCTAACTAATATTGTGGAGCGATTTCTGGGAACGTCAAGTTGGAAATGAACAATTGCACCAATTCTTGGCTTATTAAGATCTGGTTCAAGGAACGATTACTATCAAAAGGGTTTATTACGTCGAAGGGCTTAATCACAATTTATTCTCCGTTGGTCAATTCTGTGATGCGGATTTGGAAGTTGCTTTTCGGAAGTCTACATGTTATATCCGTGATTTGAAGGGAAATGATCTTCTCACAGGTTCTCGTATGAGCACAGATTTGTATCCATTTCTCTTCAAGACTCAACTTCTCCAATCCAATTTGCTTAAGGCTAAACCAACATCGTCTCAAGCATGGTTATGGCATCGTCGTCTATCTCATTTAAACTCGACACCATCCAACGTTGCTTTCAAAGAAAAATATTCGTGAATATGCCTTCAAACTGAAATTCGTCAAAAAATCATCTGTGTTCCTCTTGTGAGTTAGGGGAAAGCAAAAAGAAAGTCCTTTTCATTCTAAACTACCCCGAGCTCAAAGACGGTTACAACTTCTACACATGGACTTATGTAGTTCCATAGCGAGTAGAAAGCATTAATGGAAATAAATATGTTCTTGTAAGTTGTTTTTTTGGAATGACTTCTCCCCGATATACTAGGACCCACTTCTTAGAGGTCCCAAAGACAAACACCTGGAGTTCACATTGATTTCCTCACACTTGTCCAAAAAGAGACGCATGCTCTAGTAACAACAGTTCGAACTGACAAAGGCACGGAATTTTATTAAATAAATCACACATGCATACTTTGCAAAAGAGGGAATTAGACACGAAACGTCAACTGCTCGAACTCCTGAACAAAACGGCGTTGTCGAAAGACGGAACCGTACTCTTGTTGAGGCTGCTCGAACAATGCTAAGCGCCGCTAAAGTTCCTCTGTTCTTCTGGGCTGAAGCAATTGCAACAGCATGTTTTACACAAAAAACCGTTCACAATTGTAATTCCTCGACATTAGAAAACACCTTAATCATATCATCAATGCCCGGAAACCCAGTCAAGTTCTTTCACATCGTTTTGGAACTCTATGCTACATCATCAATAGGTGAAAATCTTGATAAAATGAAGGAAAAAGGGCGATTATGTATTTTGTTGGTATTCAAGCTCAGTCAAAGTCATACAGGGTATTTAACAATAGAACCAGAATTATAGTGAAACAATCAATGTTAACATTGACGCATTCCTCAAATGCTCAGATCATGTCAGTTCTGACCCCGCTCCACAATGTTCAACGACGTACTTGAACAAGACAGTTTAAGTCCCGGTCGCAAAAGTCAAGAAAATGTTCATCAAGATGCTGAGACAGTAACAACGTCAAATGAGCTGGAATTGCTTTATAGTCCGATGTTCAGTGAATTACTCAATGGAACATCTTTCATTTGTGTCAAGTCTTTCTGCTGTACATTCTGCTGATTAAACCGGAAAACTTCAACAACATAACACAACTCACACTTCTACAACAACTGATGTTGCAGATCCACCTCCATTGAACATTCATTCAACACATCAAACTCCAAAATCAAAGTACCAACTGACACTGCATCCTGATAAACATTATTCAAGCAAAGCAAAACAAATACAGAAAATGCACAATTTGACGACGATGAATTTATCAACATCTTCATTACACCGGTACAAAGAATCAAGGGGAGACATCGTCTCGTCATGGTAATTCTCAAACTTGCATACTTTCTATCACACCATCCTACAGACACAAGTTGGACCAAAAGATCATCCATTAGTAACAAGTCATTTGAAATCCTTCTACAATCAATTAGAACAAGACGTCAGCTAGAAACAGATAGCGAGATGTGTATGTGCGCGACACACCCGTTATTCGAACCGAACCAATAGAACATCAAAGAGCCATGCTGATTCTGCATGGAATTGATCAATGCAGGAAGGAACTTCATCAGTTTAGATCGACTATGATGTATGAGAATTTAGTCGACAGAGCCACTTTGCAAAAATGTCATTAACATAAATGGCTCTGGAAAAACAAACGGATGAGGAAAATACTATCATTTCGCAACAAATCTCGTCTTGTGCTAAGGTATATGCTCAAAAGGAAGTAATTGATATTCGAAGAATATTGCACCTGTTGCTCTGTGGAGGCTGTTACGACTTTCCTTGCGTAAGCAGCACACCAAATCATTTTACAGTGACCAAATGGACCGTAAGAACAGCACTTCTACGGACCTCTGAAAAGTGAAGAAGTGTACGTAAACCAACCTGATGTTTTTGTTGACCCATATCATCCTGAAACAAAGTTTACCGTCACAAGAAAGCTTAGTATGTTCTAACAAACAAGCAAGCAAGCTCGTGTCTGATGAACTCTCCAACTTCCTGGTATCCACGGATTCTCCAAATGTTCTATTGATCCAACTCGGTTCATCAACTAAAACATGGGGAATGAACATACTGCTGTGCAGAATTTACTTTGATGACGATAATTTTTTGTTCTCCGAACCCAAACTTTCAAAACGATTTGGAAAACTAATGCAACAGCAATTTTGATATGTCTAATGGGGACCTGAAATTTCTTTTTAGGATTCAGAATCCACCAATTCCCATCGTGGTATCTTTATAAACCAAGCTAATTATGCTTCACTATATACTTAAAAAGCATAGTAAGACCTCATTTGACAGCATTGGTAAAACCATGGCTTACAAACCCCTAGATGCTGAACATGAGTGGTAACTCCGGTCGACCAAAACTAAAAATCGTAGAATGGTCGGACCTCATGTACCTAACAGCAAGTAGACCAGATATTGTGCATGCAACATGTTATTTTGCACGCTATCAACTAAACCGACTGAGAAACATCTCAACGCGTGTAAAAAAACGGATCTTTCGGTACCTAACGGACTCCATTAACATGGGTCTCTGGTAGTCCTGAAGGACAACCGTTGTCGAACTCACTGCTTTTTTCAGATTCGGATCACCGCGGGCTACTAGATTCACAGTAAGAGCACATCTGTGGCATACAATTTTCTAGTGGTGATTAAGTTAGTCCAGTTGGTCATCCAAAAAGCAGACCGCACTCCAATGCTCAGCAGAAGCCGAGTATGTGTCCTTTAATCTGCGTGCTAGTGCACAAGTTCTATGTATAGAACTCATCTCACAGACTATGGCTTTCACACTTGATAAAATACCTATAGTATTAGTGACTCCAAAGGCAGCCATAATCCATCTCAGGATCTCGTGCAATCCATCCACATTTCCCGTAACCAACACAATCGTATGTCAGATATCACTTCAAAAGAGGAACAGGTTGAAAAGGGTAATTGTTGAATTAATTCCATTGTTCGGAAACAGAATTCCAGTTAGCTGACTTTTTCACTAAAGCCTTATCGAAGATAGTTTTAATTCTCTTGGTCAGACACTCATTATGAGATGTTTGACTCCAGAAGAACTGGATGGTTCTGGGCAATTGAATCTGCCTTGATCCTGCAAACAACAATTTGTAAATATTTTTATCCTTTCTTATTTTTGATTTATAAAAATTTTTTGAAAAAAGAAAACACAAAAATAAAAAACCAAAAAAAGAAAATAGAAAACTATAAAACCTACAAAAACAAAATACAAAATCAGAAAATTTCAAAAATACCAAAAAGAATCTTCTCGGCATGTCTCTTGGAATCGATAACATTTACGTGCCTAGAAATGTTGATAAACATCGACAGGACGGGCGTGTAAATAGAAGTTTCGAAGCGAGAGTTTTCCAAATGCTTTCAAAACATGTCATTTCTAAATTTTTCTAATGACTTATGTACATTTTTCAGTGCATAACTCGGATCCGAAAGTAATAGGTGAATTGTACGCTTCAGTTGCGCTTACTCTAAACTAGAAGAGAAGTCCTTCTATCATTTTTTAAAAACGTTGAACACAAATTTTTCAAAAGAACTTTCCAATGTCCAAAAATTATCTACAATATAATTTGTGGTATATTTCCATAATAAGTGGTATTTGTTAAAATTGTGTGTTCAACACACCCTTCCTCGAATAATTTTCAAGAAATCAGTCGTTCGTAAAATAATGTCATTTATGTGAATCAATTTTATTCCGGAGGTGGAGCTTATTAAAACAAAGCCTTATAATGTTGTTGGATACATCACATAAAATGTCAATTTTATGAAACCAAACACAAAAGATCTTGTGAAATTAAAATGTGAAAACTTATAATGTCCAATTATCAATTCATTGTTTCACTAAGGCATCTCCTCCGACTTCAACATTTGTGGTGTCCATATCAATTTCATTCCAAATGTAAATTTTAATAAATATTGGTAACCCACATATAACTGTTGAAGTGGGAGCTGTGGAATCCTGAATTCATGCAATATAACATGTTATAATATTTCTCCCCATGGCATTATTCAAGTCAATTTTAATTCAATTGGTATTTCAAAAACTAAGTTTTTTTAGTATTTAAAATAAAGGGGAGAAAAATTTGTAATTTAAATAAGATCTAAAACGAATGTTATCTTTAAGACTCTAATTTCAAACTCTTGCCTTCATGTGCTAAACAATTTCGAATCTCGGAGCAACATTATTTAGGGGAAGTAATTGAAATAACATTTCAGAAAATGGGTTTTATGGGTCGAGATCTTTATACCCTAACAACTATTAATTTCATGACGATTCTGAAGTCATAAGGTGGTTAGGTTAGGGTATATAGGTCCTGGACATCCAACCAAGAAAACTCGAGGGATCTACCCAAGACACTCATATTAGAAAGTAGCAGTCCGTTAGGTATGATTGGAGATGATGAGTAAAAAGGGAAAAATTCCGACTAAGAATTAGCAACACTAGAAACAAATCACAACAAGGTGTTAGTAATGACGTCTTGGTAAGCATTGAAGGGGTTGAAGAATGAAAAAGAAATGTATGGATAAAGGGTGAAAACAAAGCAGCCCTCCAAACAACTTAGGCAGAAACCGGGTCAATACATAATCCTATCAAATACACAATTGATGATGTTGATATTTGAAGACTACATCAATGGACCCAGTGATGCAATCACAACCCTTCCCAGCCTTTTCGGGTCCTCTCAAAAAGAACTAGTTCTCATTTGTCACGGAGATACACAAACGTTATCTATTGACATCATCACTCCGAGATTGTTAATATTGGAATAGTGCAGCCAGCTCCACCTCCAGATTATAAACCAAAGTGCACAAATTCGAGTCTAGAGCCAGAAGAGATCAAAGTATAAATCTCATTAGGACACAATGTCAAAATACACTTGTTGAACATCATAAAGTTCACAAGTTGTAATACAGAGTCCTACGCATTATCCTTGAGATCTTGCCAGAACATCCGAGTGATACTTAAGTATTCACAGTGAAGATGGAAATCCTGCTTGAGCCAACATCAAACAAGCTCTTGTAAGGTGACCCTTGCAAGATTTTAATATGAATCAAGCTGTGATAACTGATATCGATTTTGGTCCCAGTAAATGAATTGACGACTTAATCAGAAAGATAGTAACTATCTGATTCACTCTTACCGTGTTGTCTGCTTTGAGACGTATCTGTAATGGAGAACAAGCAATCAGGGAATCCTAATACATCTTTTTTAGAAGATCCTAACGCTTTGATCTGAAACCCTGTCAAGGAGATTCCTTGAAACACCTATCACAGGTATAGTATTTATACTAATAAAAACGGTTAACCTGAGGGGTTAATGCAAACCGAATCAAGATGAATGACAAAGCCATATCATCTTTTATTGCTAACTGTCTTATTTCAGGTTTAAAAATGAAAAAAGAACGAGGTTTGCAGCCTCATTCCACGAAGTCGGATCATAACCACATGACTCCATACTCAATCTTTCAAAGTCCATTCGTTCAACATCAGGGATTGTAGATTCTAACTTCAAAATTCCCCACTATCAAAGAGCCTCAAAGTCAATAAAGAATCATCAAATGGGTAGATTGTTAGACTATAAATCACTAATGTCAAACAAGAATGTACACAAGTATGAGCAAGTTGTCAAAGAGCACAAGTTGATCAAGAAAGTCCAAATCAAGATGAATCAAATCAAGGAGATGATGCACGATAACGATCTCATAGAACTTAAAGCAAAAGGATAAAGGCCTCAAGATCAAGATTACATAAGCATGAATGAACAAACCATTACAAACATGACAATGACAAACAGCAAAACATACACGCCAAAAGTCACATCCTCAACTCCACGTGAGGGACAGAGTGAGTGTGAAGAAAGAGACCTCAACATAGGGAGATTGTTAGCTTAGATTTTATATAAGTCAAACAAGAATGTTATCGGTCTTATTAGTCATAATTAGTCTTGTTAAAGTAATAGGCTAGTCGGGTTCAAGGGCTTGGATTGTAATCTAATATTGTCCATGTTTCGGGCTCAAAGCCCAAGAAAAGCCAAGCCCGGCCCAAGTTAGAAAGCCCACATGCACTTGGCTCAATTCTCAAAGGGAATAAATAGAAACCACGCCACACATGGAGAGGGTGTTTGGTTACCAATTTCATCACTTGTATGTGTGTGTAATCTTCCATCTTTAATTCTCTCTAATAATCTTTCACTTTCCTTATCTCTTTTCTATCTTTATTTTTGCTTATTGGTATAGCTTATGTTGTGTATGGATTAAATCTTTTGGGATAACAGTTATACATCACCAAGCCCTCTCATTGGTGGAAACCCACAAGGGAATCACAAAAAAGGCAAAACTGTACTGACAAGAAAGCACAAGGAGAGAATATTTTACCACAATTATGACTCACAAAAGTATCACAGCATGATCACATCACGGATGCCGACACAGGCAATCCTGTGATCTAAGAATGATCAAAACTGTAAACCACAAAAGGACTTCTAATGATAGAGTAATGATAGATGGCCAAGATTGAAATGAGCGTGAGAAAAGAAGCTAATGGCCCTAGAAGAATATCCTGGCTGCATAAAAATAAACCTCATCACTCACTCTTGGATAATCTTCTTTTATTTCCCTGTTTATAGTTATAGTTTTAAGCTAACATTTCCATTTTCAATGTAATTTGCTCCTGTAATTTTCATTTTTCAAAAGTAAGTAATACAGGTTTTAATCAATAAAGTCCTAGTTTAATTAATCATCAATCTGTTTTTACCTATAAGCTTTTATAAATCTCAAATGATTCTGTCAAACTGTTTCATAAGCTACTCACATAAACTCCTATTAAGCTCTTTGAGTCTCTAAGCTCAAATTGAGCTCTTATAAGCCATCTAATTTACTCAAACCTTTTAAAATCAGTTGTTTACATTTGTTGATTAAATTGGGTCTGAGACCTTTTGGAATATGAGCCTAAACCATAGATGAGCTTCAAGAATACTTTTAACTGGCTTATTTTCCCGACTAAGCCGAGCTTGTAGACAGCTCAATTAAGCCCTCATTGCCTTTGTTTAGCTAAGGCTATAGTAAGTTTTCATTTAGCTTTTCTGTCTTAATATTCTAGCTTAATAATTGCTTATTTTGCCTATTGCTTGCTTATTCTTGTTAGTGTTAGCTTAGATATGCTTAATATGATGTTTGCTATATGCTTTTAGTTTACATTTTCATAGTTTAAATCTTAGTTTTAAAATCTATATTATATAAACTGACATAAAAAACAAAAAAAATATTAGCTTAGGCTTTAGATCTTAAATTATGGCTTAATAAGATGGATAGAAATAAGCTCATTAGGTCTGTTAACAGTTGTTTGATTATCTGGGTCTTATGAAAATTGATACAATAATAGATTTCAAAATTGCAAGCAAAATAAGGTTTTATTATGGATTTTAAATGGGTGTTTTGGCATAGTAGTAACAAACCATAGGTTGTACAGTTAGAGGCCATTAGGTCTAGGAAAATTGTTTATTAACTTATCATTTAAGTATGGTTTAAGCTAATTTAATTAATCTAGGATAGAGTAAGTGTGAGCTTTTCATATAGTTAGTTTAATATAATTGGCAAATCTGTTTTGTTGCTTTTGAAATATAAGCTTTTATTATCTATTTTCTTTCATTTTTTTCTTTCTTAGCTCTTAGATGTGTGTTTTTGGAGTGTTAAAGTAGTTCTTTAAGTCTGCATTTGCTAGTTTTAGCTTTGGTACATTTATCATGTCAACTGCATCAGCAGGAAAACAAGATAAAAGGGCAAATTCTAGCTAAAAATCAACTAGGATATAATTAATTAAGCTTTTTAAAAAAATTTTATAGCATAACTAGCTTATAGGCTACTCTAGGTAGAATAGGGTTTAATTTAGCTTAATTAGCTTAATTAGCTTAATTTCTTATCTGTTTTTAAGCTTTTATTTTGTCCTTTGTCTTTTCTAAAAAAAACAAAAAAACTCAGATCATGCTGAGTTATTCAGCTTTTTTCAAATCCCTTTTTCAATAAGCTCTAGTTTTCAAAAGTTGATTTAAAAAGCTTTTTCAAGAAGACTTTTAGCTAGGTACTTATTTGAGATCCGTGTGCTTCTTTGAATGCAACTTAGCTTATTGGCTTTCAAAAGCCTAGATTCTGAAATAGCTAGTTTCATAAGCTGTTTGTGTGCTTATTACTAAGTTTGACCTCAGCTTATGGCTTATTATTTTGTGCTTAATTCTTTTCAAATTAGTTTAATAGGTTAGGGATAGAATTAAAGTAACTTTTTGATCTTATTCTTACTTATTTCAGCGTTTTGAGTCATTAAATTTTGAAAAAGCCAAAAATATGAGTTAAGTGTTTCTGTCAGAGTTATAAGTTGTTTAATAGCTAATTTAGGGCTTTTCATAAAAAGTTTCTTTTATTAAAATTGCTTATTTTTAGGTGCTTAATAACTTTGCTTTTTTAAGTTTTTAAAAAAAAAAGGGAAGGTGGAAATCGGGGGTGAGCAAAACTCGAACCCCCGACCTCAACACCCTCAACCCTTTTTTATAACACACACCACACACTCACTACCACTGCGCCCTGAGGTCTTTTTCGTTATACATCTACAACATTTAATTCTTATACACCTTTTACCCTTTTAAGCCATATAAGCTGTTTTAGCTTATTTTGTGGCTTATTCATTAAGCTGTGGCCTTAAGTTTATTTTTCCTAGGTTCTAATTAGTATAAGATATTTTCTATATTTTTTCTAGAATTTTTATAATTAGTTTAGTATTTTAAACATTTATTTTTATTAAAAACTTTAAAAAATCATAAAAAATATAAAAATAATCAAAAAAATATAAATCATTTTTTAGAAAATTTTCTTTTATCATAAAGTTTATAGGAAAATTAGTTTTTCTTTCGTAGAGTCTAATTTGCAAAATTTCAATTTTTAAAGAACGGGATTGAATCCCGTTCTCATTTTTCGTGTTTTAAAGCTCATTTCAAATCCGTTTTTGTTCTAGTTTTCTTTAAACTTACTTTTTAGTCAATTAGGGTCTATTTAAAGAGAAAAATTCCTTTTAGGTTTAATTTTGAAAAATTAGGTTTTTTAATTGCTATTTAGGGTTCCCGTTTTGCGTTTTTATTTAAAGTTTAATTTTCCGTTATTTGTTTTCGTGCTTAATTGTTATCATTTGCTTATAATAATGAATAGAAGTAGATAATCAAATCAGTCTTTATTTCTAATTCAAATCATTGTCCGAACATCAAACGTGGTTTCAATTTCACAAATCGTTGAGGGATAACGACCCGGGAATCATACTTCCCGGTTAATATACGTATTATATTATATATATTTTGAAGATTTTCCTTATTACCTTTGTCCTCAAGGGTAATTTGGTAATTTTCCATCATATTATATATTTTATTATTACGTATATAAGATTCTACGAATCACACCCCTTAATCAATATTAGGAATTTTGATTGACACTTTTGCAGGAGATCTTCCACTTATTTTCCATATCCTTTACATCTTTGCTATCCTTCACTGTAGTTCCAATAAACTTGTTCTTGATAACTTCCACAATGCTTTTGAAAATTTCCTCACTACTTCTTATTGAAGATCCTATTATTTCTTTCTTTCCAAACATGGTACACACAGGCAACCAGAAGTAGTCTTCTGATAATACTCTTAATGTTTTTGCCATTCCCAGCATCAATCATACCATGTAAAATACTCTGCCAATCATTCAATTTACCCTTTATTTCTACCATCAATTGCGCTCTATTCCAAACATCAGCACAAAAAGGACATTGGAAGAATAGATGTTTCAAACTCTCATTATTTAGAAAAAGGCTACATCTATTCATAGCTTGGTTTCCCCATTTTTGTAGCTTATCCTGAGTTGTAAGTCTGTCTTGGATAGCTAACTACATGATAAAGGTGTGTTTGGGAATACATTGGGGGAACCAGAGCAACTTCCACCATGGGACAATTGGACTTGACTATTAATATCATAATTAGCAATGCTAACAGAAAAGCCAGCAATTAGCCCATTCTTAGTCCTCCACACAATCTTGTCCTCTATATCAGCATTAATGTCAGGAACAGCACCATGTTCAATATCATATGATTTTAAGGTTGTAATCGATTTAAAACCAAGGTGCAGGTTGTGCAACATTAATACATTTTGGTCTTTGAAGGAACTCCGTTTAAATGGTTTCCAATGTATAGTGAACAGTTGACGACAATGACTATGTTAAACCATTATACAGAGATATGTTGTGTACAACTATGTCTTAATTTAATCACATTATTTAAATAGATGTTGCTAGATAGAGTGGCGTTCCATGTCCCCTTTTTTTACCACCCTGGATGTTTTATATTGAATACAAATGACTTTCTATGTGCTTATATGGTATTTTAGTATCGAGTGAAACATCTGAACAACATGGGTTGAAGCTACTTTTGTTTCCAATTTGAATAAATAAACATATATGATTTAAACAAAATGCATATGGTCTAATCTTGGCTCTATTCCCTACTGTTATTAGTTTCAAATCATTTCAATGACTTGAAAGCATATATAACTCTTATTGAGATTTAACAACCTAGGTAACTAGTTTAGCTATGAGTACACAGCGGATGGACCTAGTAATAACATATGATTAACACGTGAATAAGAAGTAAATAAAAAGCGTACCTCTTCGCCAATTGATCTTGAAACAAATAAAGCGACTAAAGTAAATCGCCTCTACGGTTGCTCACACAATCACGTCAACCGAATACGTTAAGTTGTCTAGACTTAACTTCACAAACCAACAACCTTTGTATAAACCCGATTACCAAACAACCACTTGACTTGTAACCGAAAACCACTTTCACCGAATTAGGGTTTGTAGGAAATACTAATGTACCGAAAATCCAACGAACCAGAAATCAACAACCCGAAACCCTAGTTGGGGTTTACGACTTCGAACCAGAAGGATCACAAACACCACGTGTAAAACTTGTTATGTCAAGCTAGGAAGAACAAGTAAGATCGATCAACACCTTGAAAGTTTGATCGAATTCGGTGTAGAACGAGAAACCGAAAATCAAAACCCTTGCTAGATTTTTTATTGAAATCGGCTAGAAGAGAAAACAAGTGAACCAAAACTATTTTTTAGATTTTGAGAAATGTATTGTATGCGTATGTTATGAGCTATGGAGTGAGGGGTATTTATAACCCTTAAACCCTACTCATGATAGAACTAGGAAACCTTTCCTATCCCTATCACAATACACTTCCTCCTTGTTTATCCAAACAAACCGAAACCCCTTTCTAAACCTCATAGGAAAACCGACCACTATTAGTGTGCCCTTAGGGTTCGGGTTTTGTCTATTCTAGTCCCTTGGTTTGTATCGTGAAGTATACAATGTATTCTCCGTGTATTAACGTGTATGCCCCCTATAGGCTCACCTATTTCTAACGTACATCGTGCTATTCTGACTACCATAACCCAACAGCTCCCACTTGGGAGTTGGAGTAGCACTTAACACTTATACTTATAAT
>BQNB010055261.1:2370-15690 GCA_026074375.1 Tanacetum coccineum
AACGGACTTACAACGAGTGAGTTATAACCAAATGAAGTTGCGTAAAAACTAGTAACTTTTTCCAGTTCAAAATTATTTTTGACGCAATCTGTCCAGTTTACGTTTTCATGATTTTGACCCATTTCGAGTCCGAGTCGGGTAAAACTTATAAAAGAAAACTTGTAGAATGTGATTTTTCCTTGAAACGTAGCTTTTGACAATTTCGTTAATCATTATAACGAAGGAGCTACGCCTTTGTAAAAACCGACTAAAATCTGGAAATTTTATAAATTTTATGCATAAACTCGACTAATAAAAGTGAGATGTTTAGAATTTAAAAATGAAGGTTTTGGGCGTTTCAAGTCCGAACGAGCTATAAAATCCTTAACGAATAATATAGTATCACTTAAATATTATATGTGTGCATCGAAAACTCTCTAAAACATTATTAGGTAAGCGAGTTAGGAATTATTAAAGTTGGTGACGTAAAATATGATAATAATGAACTAATGGCTATTAAAATTTATAACTAAAACTTTGGTAAGATACTTAGCGTGGTTAGGCAAAATATAAATTTAACAGGAGTATTTAGAAAACGGATAATGTACGGGATTTCTTTTGATCGGTACAATAGCGACTTTTGCTTTAGCGTCGAAAACTTAATAAAAACTATGTAACTTTTATGAGATCGTATTTTGACTAGTATACTAAACGCAAACGTATTCGGGTGATGAGAACCTTATAAAATTGCATATGCATCTTTTCGCCATTGTTGGCTTGCACTTAAAGCGCATTATATTCCAACTAGGTCGCGTTAGGACATTCGAGCTCATCTTTCACTTGTTGATTAATTTTAATTCACTGCTTCGCTTAAGGTGAGTCTTCGTAGCCCTTCTTTTTACTTATGTTTTCCTGGGGGGAAAATGATACTCACCCACGTTATTGAGTTTTATTATGTGATTTGTTATTATGTGATTTGTTATTAAGTGAATTATTATCGTGTGATGATACCAAATGCCATATATGCATATATTCCCGCTATTTTCCTACTTAAACTACATGCACAGCAAGTGGGCCTTTTACTTAAACCTACGAGCTTACCAACATTATTGTTGACCTTTTCGAGTATTCATTTTCAGGTAATCAAGTTACTGCGCCTAAGGAGGAATAGAGCCTTCTTGCATTACCTAGGTATTGTTTGTTTATTAAAAGGCTTTAAATCTGAATCTGAATCTGATTCGCGCATTTGAATCTAAATATTCGGTAGAAAAGTCTGAATCTGATTACCATCTTAATCTAAATAAGTACTTGAGAAATATGAATCTGAATGAAATAAAACTATTTGTTTTTGTAAAAATGTCTAGATGTGTTAAACTATAGTTTTAACAATTTAAATATAAAACGATCGCATTCGCACAAGAAATAAACTTTATTAAATAAAAAAACAATTTTATAATATAATGATATGGAGGTTGTGAAGACTTCACATGAAGCTTTACAATCCCCTAGGTAGTGTACCTAGTCGTTGTAGTGTAGTATAGGCAAGACTCGGGGGTTGTTATCATTCTCTAGGGGAATGGGTTGGGAAGGCTCGAACACGGTCTAACAGAATTCTAAGGGGCTGAGAGAAGATTCTTTTTGTGTTTTTTTATTTATAAGAAAGCATGTAAATATCATGGTTTTGAGAGGTTGGTTTGTTTTAGCTAATTAAACTAAATATAATCTAAACTACTGGTGATAACTTTATGATAAAAAGATGTATTTACCTAATCATGCACTACTCCTTACTCCTCAGATTGCTTCTCCTAGATCTGTTGCTTTGTTACACTTGTGATGATCTGTGTAAGTATTTCCTTAGTCATGAACGGATTACACGAACTCGCCGTCTATTTAATATTCTGTTAAGGCAACACACAAGTAAGGTAGTATGAAGACTATTACAAGGCCCCTAAGAGTAGATTAAATGCATGTGAAATATCTTAATAGGGATAAACCATATTAGGGGTAAGGTAGCATGAAGACTATTACCGATGATATCCTTTCTACACACTTATGTTTCCCTATACGTCTATGTCAATTTAATATCTTATGGCTAGTTTTCTAGAGCCTAACGCGCACATCCATCAACAAGATACAATATTAAAAGGATCTACAACCTAAGTTTCATACAATAATAAGTAAATACAAAGGAGGGTTTAGCCTAGCATGTTATAAAGAAAGCAAGAACATAAATCAATCAAACAACACATAGACATATTGAATGATTAATGATAAACAATTTTACTTGATTAAAACATGGATTGAAGGTACTTACAATAGGGTTTTAAGGCCCTAAAACAACCTAAAAAGCTACTAGAATGATTAGGGTTCCTCTCCCAAAAGTATACAAAGTTACACACTTAAAACCCTAAAATCAGTTTTGTACATATAGTAAAAATGGCGCGACGACGTCACTTTAAAGTCGTGATGCCGTCGCCACGTAGACTATTCTAGATCCTCTTTAAGTCGGCCACGTCCTAACGCCGTCGATGGATCTCTGACGTAGTCACGATGAAGATCCTGACGCCGTTGCTTTATGATGGCGACGCCGTCTCCACGCGCTGTATGCACAATTCTTCATGATTTTTGATGTAGAGTCGTAATCTTGTCCGTTTCTTCTCCAAATGAGCCCAAGTTACGTGTATTTCCTTCAAATGCCATCCAAGTGCTAAAAACCTAAAAACAAACGATTAAGCACATTATCTGGGCATATTTGCATGATTTAGGAGGTTAAATGGCCCCGAAAAAGTGTATAAAATGACACCTCATCAAATACCCTTACACTTGGGATTTGCTTGTCCTCAAGCAAATGGGCTTTTCAACCTAGAAAATAGCAATATTGGGGTCATTTAACCTACTCTTTAAAAGCATTTTACAACATAACCTTCTAGACCTCGTAATTAAAAGCACGAAAAGTATATACTAGCACCTCATATAAGTGTTTAGGATTCTCTCTTTATCTCGGTTGTATAATAAATTATAACATAATGGGGAAAATGGAAACTCAACACTCATTACCTGTTATAGCATATAAATTACCATAAGCTTGATAAAGGATCAAACCTCCACCGCTAGGCGCAAGTATTATTCATTACTGTCAAAGAGGTCTTTTAAAGGGTTGTGAGGTGTAGGTGTAAGAAAACATTAATGGGAATGGAAATAGATAGGATACATTTGGGGAGTGACTTTTGGGTGGATTTAGGGTGAAAGGGTTAGCTAATTATATATATGAATACACGCGAGTTTTGGTTGCTAAGCCGAGACAAAAAAGATATACAAATCTCCCACTCTACATCAATCTTTTTTCTTTTTCTTTTCTTGACTCTAATATAAACATAGACATAAGCAAATGGCAGCCCGTACACACATGGGTTTTCACTTTTTTTATATACATTTTTTTAAACTTTTGCCCTGCCATTGCTTAAACATATAATACATCATGGGGTTTATAGATACACCCCTACACTTAAACTTTTACATAATCGATATTTACAATCTAACTAATGACCCGAATAGAGTTGGATCAAAATAAACATGTAGTTATTGAGCTTATTGGGGGTAATAACTTGACTTCTTTTCCAATTCTTCAAAGAAGATAAATACTACCATGTTACCCAACGTCCCAAAACGGTATTTACAAGGATAATGACTTAGCAATCGTGTACGCAATAATTAACTTAGGTTAAAACAATAATGTACTAAAGGTGAGTACATACAAGGTAGGCTAAGACGATTTGGGTGTAACGATTAGTTTAAGGGTGACAATGCTCTTCATTAATAGTCTGACTTAACCAGAAAATTACAAGAACCATAAAAAAGGATAGACTCAGAGAGTTGTACTAGGGTATCTTGCACTAAAAATGAGTGCATGGCAAGGGTGTGGGATAGTTATATGATCGGTGTGACCATCATAACAGTTACAAGTTTAAAACATGGGTTAATCCTGTGCTCTTTTTGTATCTAGCAAAATCCTAATACTCCCTACGCGGATCTGGAATGCATCACAAAACCAATATTGAATTTAATATGATATCTGTATATCAATAATTTATATCGATACAATTGTCTCGAAATGGCGACAAAGACCATACGTACACATCCGTAACGACAGAATAGACACATATGACTGCATTCGAACCTTAACTCGAACAAGCTAAAGGTATAAACTATCTTGGGTATCAAAAATGGATACCCGAATTCCTATAGATCTAAAGGCGCAGCTCACAATTTTAAGGTGGAATTTCTGAGGGTTTTTTGTGCTAGTCATTTGATGCTATCCATGAGGACGCATTTTATATACTCGGTTTTCGTTGGTATGTGTCATAAAAAAATTATTTAGGTCCAAATCACCCTTTTTAGCTATGTTTCAATATATTACCCTCAATATAAAGACAAAGCGAATGGCAAATGGGAATAGTTTCTTGGCTTATTTTCCCTCTATACTTAAGTTGAACATTGTCCCCAATGTTATATAGAAGTACCCATATGAACGAATAAAGGGAAAAAACAAGTAAAAGTAACTAGTACTCCCCTGGTTTTGCTCAATAATGGAGAAGAAACATGTGATAACTGGTTAGATCGTCTTCTAAGAATCATCCAATGAAACTTCCTAAGAACTTCCAAGCTTCTTCTCATCAAATATAACCTGTAAATCAAAGATAAAGACAACTACACCAAGCATGAAATCGGCAGGATAGATATATATACAACGAGAATTTAGGGTTTTAACTCTATGAAAGCAGTAAAGATAGGATGAGAGTAATGATATAATCATAGGTTTATGCAGGTTTATAAAAGAATCACGAATTTTAAATGTTGTGCAAAAAAGATTTTCGAAATATTAAAAAATTTAATTTTCTGTGGCAGGCTCACGTGTCGCGTCAGGATTATCCTGACGCCGTCTCTAGGCTCTGAGAAACTTTTTTTTTGTTTTCTTGAAAAAAACTTTATGCACGCGATTATATATGTTATTTCTTGTATGAAATTACTGCATGAAACCTGAGATTAGTCAATACAATCATATGACTCAAAACTTGACGCGAATTAATCTAAACAATTTATTTTAAATGTTTAAATCTGGTTCTTATAAACCGGATATTTCCCCTACACTTATTTTATGCAAAATACATTTGATTACCAATAAGACGAAGTTAAAAACAAACAAAGCATGATTACAAAATGATGGCTTCAAACATAAAGAACAAATGAAATAAATTAAACACGCGGACACTCCTAAAATGTGGGAAAAAAATAAACATTGGGTAAGGCTTTTCTTTATTATGTGTTTGTAAAACTAGACTCGAAGTCACAACGTCTTTACGTGACTTTTCTTTATCATCCATTCCAGTCACAATATCCGGGTCCAAGCTTAATAGTGTCTCTATAAAACCCATCTTCTAAGTCGGATGGCTTCCTATATCCTCTATCATAGTCATCTTCACTGAGTATTATCCTCGATGACAATAAGTCATGACCTTCGCTAGACAAATCGCTCCTTTCATTGTCATTATGTGGTGTTTTAAAGGTAACCTCTTTAATTCCATCCGTGAAAGTCATTAAGTCGTGTTTCTTATTTATGGCTAGGCTGGCGACTTCAACAAAGGGCCGCCCAAATACTACATGGGACAAACTGGGTCAATATTTGTCTCAATATTTTCCAGGATGGTGCAATCATAAGTTAAACTTCAATATTTCCTACAAATATATGCAGTCGCTTCCTAATCCCTAAGAAAAAGATCTTCTCTCTATTCTCAGATCCATTCTTTTCGAATAGAGTTATAATAGGCCACGTACATGATGTATTACATGGTGAGGTAACATCAGTGTTATGCATTGGCTATAAACTTTATGTCCTAGCATGAGGGGATTTTAAAGATTTCTCGGGTCCCCTTTTTGCTTCTAAAGTCATAATTAGTGAACATTTGCGAATCTTTTTACTCAACGATTCATAAAATCTGATTCCTCACATGTGTCACTAAGTCTAGAGCTCTTTACATTTGCCTATTTGATTTCCCCTTCCTCATCACCCCTACTAGGTCCTGTTTTACTAATAGCAGTTGGGTCTTTCAGCTTCAGTTGTGGTGTACCCTTTTGTTCTTTCATAAGTTTAACGGTGTTGGTGTTTTCGGTGTTGCCTTCTCCTTTTCACTCATCCACTTCTGGCATGTCATCATAAGGGTTGCATTGATGGATTGTGATGGTGTTGATCAAACCATGGATATGGGTTGAGCATTGTGGGTCTTCAGTTAGGTAAGAACGAGCAGACAAAACTGTAGTTGTAGAGTTAACATTCAGTTTTGGGTTCTTAACCGTGTCGCTAGAAAGTGCTCTAGCTATTCGATCGGTGATGGCCTTCAAGATTGTGTCAATTTTGTTGGTCATCTCGCTTTGCTGCTGTTTGAAATTAGCTTCAAACTTGGACAATCTAGCGGTCTTAGATTGCATGAGTTGGCACCCAATCTCTTCGAGGTTTGATAGGACTATTAAAACTTTCAGGATTGTTGTGAAGAACCGTTAGGATTGAACGTTGGGTTTGGAACCGTTTAGGTGGGTTGGAAACATTATTTGGGGAATTTTGAGGTTGTCTCCACCTAAGGTTTGGGTGACTTTTCCATGACAGATTGTAGGTGTCACCAAGATTGTTTTGCTCGGGTTTAAAAGTGTACCACTTACCTCCCGCTTCGTCGATAAGCGAAGATGCATATTTAACAAAGGCTTGTTCGGATTTTCCTGCAGTATGAGTGTTGTAGGGCCACTGCTGATTTAACTATGAGGCAAGTGATTTTTCACGTGAGTAGGTGGTGTTCCGAGCCAGATGAGCTGACATCAATGTTGGACTTGATTTTCGAGACGATGAGGCGGCGGACGGATGTATCGGACATCTTGAGGCAAAGAGCTTGCCTGTGAAGCTTAGCGAAATCCCTTGGGTTGTTTGATAGACTGTCAAATTCACAATCCAAAAACACTCGCAAATTATAAAAACTTGAGAGTAAGTTTTAGAGAGAGAAAGAGTAAGAAGGAAAATGGAAGGCTTTCATTAACTAGGGAAAATAAGAACCAACACCCTCCTAACATGCTAGGAGGGTAGTATTTATAGTAAAAGAGACATGGACTCCTTTATGAGTCGTTTGGGCCTTTAATGGACCGAACTAATGGGCTTTAGCCCGACACCTAGGCCTAATTAGCTTAGATTAATTCCCGTAAATTACGTTTTCCTATACAAGGCTCAATAAAATATAATGACCATCCTTTACATAAAAACACGGCTAACCATCTCCCCTAAGGGGTGTTTATTAGATTATGGCTTCACTTTTTGGACGTCTTGAATCTTAGAGCCTTGTATGCTTGGGAATTCTCTTGAGGTTTCTTTTCATGCTTGTGATCTTGGATCTTGATCTTTGACTTGATATCTTTATCTTTAAACTTGATATCTTGATCTTTAGCCTTGAGATAATCTTGGATCTTTCTTGACTGGAACACTTCTTAACCAACATACTCATCCTTTGACATCACTTGAAGGCTAAAAATCTTCCTCGCCATAGAGTTTGTGACTTGATCTATTTGAAGTCATATACTTGACACTGTTTGAGGAAGTATAGTTTATCAGAGTTGCGGAAGTGTATCTTTTAAATTCAAAAATTGTCTTTAAGTTTTCATTCACGTCATTGAATGTATCTTTGTGACTTTGAGATGCGTATGGGCCATGACTGCGGACTCAGTAGAATATGGGGAAAGCATCGACTTGTCTTGCATGGTTTAAGTTTAGTATTAACCAACACTATATGGATGAATATGTCTTTGTCATTTTCGTCGAATATGCTTGCAATAACCATGGTTCCCTGTTTTGCAGTATAAATACTATACCTATGATCATATAAGTTCAAAGAACCTTCTTGATAGGGTTTCTAGCTCTAAGTGTTGGATTCTCTAACGCATAAGCATCAGATTTACCGTACTTGCTAGTTCTCATTATTAGAACGTCTCAAAGCAGACAGTACGATAAGAGTGAATCAGTTAGTTACTATCTGACTGATTTGTGTCGTCATTTTCGTGTCAGCTGCCCCTGCCCAGATGCTCTGTTTTAAGGCTGTCACAAATAGACAGAGATTAAAAAAACTTTCTATGAAATTAGTCGATGGGTTAATGAATAAAGATGTGTCAAAACATATTTGAAAGTTTTATGTTTCAAAAAAGCTTGGTCAATTTTTCATTAATCACATCAGATTATATTTGCGTCGAGGTGTTGGACCTTGTAAACTTGTGTTCTTGATAATGAAAAACAAGTGTATATGGAATTGTGTTCCTAATGAGATTTTTGATTTTATCTCGGGGGGGGGCGGGGGTCGGGGGGGTGGGGGGGGGGGGGGGGGGGCGGGGGGGGGGGGGGGGGGGGGGGTTGGGTGGGGGGGGGGGGGGGGGGGGCGGGGGGCTGGCTCTAGACTTATAAGTGCACTTTTATTATTTGGTGATCGGAGGTTGGAGCAGACTGTCACCTTTTTAATATCTACGATCTCGGAGTAAGAAAGTCGATAGAAGCGTGTTGTACTCCGTGAGAAATGAAACAAACTTCTTTTGAGAGAAGCCTGAGTGGCTAGGATGGGTTGTGTGTTGCATCATTGGGTCCATGATGACTTGTCTTTAATATCATAATCATCTTTGTAATTACCGATAGATTATGCATTGACCCGGTTTCTGCCTAAAGTTGTATGGAGGGATTCTTTCTTTACACCATTTATCCTTATAATTCTTTTTCATTCTTCAACCCCTTTAATGTTATTCCAACACGTCCTCATTATCACCATGTTGGGATTGTTTCGATGATAACTCATGCCTTAGATAACATTATTCCTGATCTCACTTTACTCCTTTTTTTCAATTATACCTAAGGACTTCTACTCTATCTATTGGAGAGTCCCTAGGTAGATCCCTCCGGTTCTGAATAGATCATGGAACAAAATACCTATTTTTAACCGCCTTGTAACATCGTAAGAAACAACAGTTGGTAGGTCTTTGATATTTCCATTGTAGCAATAAAACCATTAAAAAAGCAATCAACGTGTTCGAGAAATCATTTATTACACATTGAGATTTTTTTATATCACCAAAAAGCTCCCCCTACACATATGCACCATATTATGAAAGAGTTTTGCACATGCGAGGTTTGGGAACGCACTTATATTCACAAGATCTTATCTATTATTAAGCCGTATTGATCACATTTTAATCATTGTTCTCCCCCTCAAAAATTGCATATGTGGTGACATTTTTGACTAACCAAGTGAATTAAAATACAAGTTAATGTACGATTATGCACTATTAGACTAACCAAACGATGGGAGAACAAGAACACTTGCCGAATGAACTAATTATTATACTCCCCCTCAATAATAGATTAGAGTGCAACTTTGGAGTGGGAGTTTGTTGAGCACACAATTTTGAAAGATTTTGAAATTTCTTTTTGATGAAAATATCTTGAAAATTTGTGCTCAACGGGAAAATATGTGAGATATATCTGATTGAATAACATTTTCCTTAATACTTTTCTTGAGCATTCAAAATTTTGAATGTTTATATGACATTGCTCAAGACCGAGAAGATATGAACTTCCCGTTGTTTAGGATAAATGTCATAAATGACATTTCCTTTTTTAGACTCCGAGTCCTAAGCTAACATTTACTTAGAAGTCGTAGAGAAAAATTTGAAAGGACATGTTTTGAAAGCATTTGGAACTCTCGCTCGAACTTTATTTATACACCCGTGTTAATATTAATCAACATTTCTAGGTGCGTAAATGTTATCGATTGTCAAGAGACATGGCAGAGAAGATTATTTTTGGTATTTATGAAATTTTTTTGAATTTGTATTTTGCTTGTATAGGATTTATATTTTTATATTTTCTTTTTCTGATAAAATATATACAAAGAGTTATCGAGATTTTGCAAGACGTTCAAGTTCATGAGGAGACAAGCTGCGCATACCAAGACGACAAACTAAATAGTTGAATCGATCCACTAGAAGAGCTTTGGAGAAGAGGTCGACCAGTTGGTAATCTGTCTTGACAAAATATAGTTCAATCGTACCTTTTTCCACGTGTTCCTTTATGAAATGGTAACAGACAGCGATGTGTTTGGTTCTTGAGTGTTAGACCGGGTTGTAGGATATGGCTATGGCTGATTTTGAATCACAATAGATTGGAGTCTTGTTGACTGTGTCCGCATCTAAAGGACTTGGGCATAATAAGCAAATAGAGACACATATTCTACTTTCGCTGTTGACAGCGCCGTATAGTCTTGTTTCTTTGATGACCAGCTCACCAGCTTTTCGCCTAAGAATTGAGTTCTATCGAAAGTACTCTTGAAGGTGTCTTTATATCCTGCATAATCAGCATCTGAAAATCCAGTTAGTTCAAACCCAGAATCCTTCGTGTACCAGTCCTATATTGACTATTCCCTAGAGGTAACGTAAGATCCTTTTAACTTCCTTGAGGTGCTTCTCGGTTGGCTTAGCCTAGTATTGAGCACATAAACACGTAGCATGTACAATGTCTGGTCTGCTTGACGTTTTTAACAAAAGATAACATTCGACCCTATCATGCTACGATATTTTGTTGCATCGACTAGAATTCCATTCCGGTCAAGGTCAAGCTTGTCTTTGATCTTCATTGGAGTTGTAGCGGGATCAAAAGTTTCTATTCCATATTTCTTAAGGATTTCTAACACGTAGTTAGACTGGTTTATAAAAATTCCACCGGGGGATTGGTGAACGTATAAACCAAGGAAAAACATCATTTCCCCCATTATTGACATTTCAAAGTGGCTTTTCATGAGACCAGAAAATAATTGAGTGTACTTAGGGTTTGTAGAACCAAAGATAATATCATCGACATAGACCTGTACCACTAAGATGTCGTCATCGAAGCGTCTTATAAACAGCGTTGGATCAATAGTGCCTTTGAAGAAGTGATTTTATAAGAGAAACTTTGAAAACTCGTCGTACTATGCCTTTGGTGCTTGCTTTAACCCAAGTGCCTTCTTTAACTTGTAGACATGGCTTGGATGATCAACATCAATGAAACCTTCAGGATGACACACGTACACATCTTCTTTTAACTTACCATGCAAGAAAGCAGTTTTCACGTCTATTTGAAACACAGTGAACGATTTGTGTGCAGCATATGCCAAAAATATCCTGATAGCTTCCATTCTAGCAATCGGAGCAAAGGATTCTCAAAAACGATCTATTCCTTCTCTTGGCGCAGGTAGCCTCTTACGGACCAGACAAGTTTGTTTCTAATGACCGTGTTTCTCTTCATCATGCTTGTTCTTGAATACACCATTTCAAAGTAAGGGGTTTTATGTTATCTGGAGCAGGAAGTAACACCCAAACATCAAGCCTTTTGAACTAGAGAAGCTCTTCTTGCATTGATTCAATCCATACAGGGTCGGTTATAGCCTCTTTGACATTCTTTGGTTCCATAGTACTAACAGTTAATGCATACATGCACATGTCACCATCTATTTGTAGTTGATTCCTTGTCAAAAACAGTGCGAGGTTCCTCCTATCAACTTGTTCTAGCGGGTGATCTTAGTCCATTGATATTTGTGAGGTAAGGTTGATAAACGTGTGCATGTTTGATGGATCACATTGGTAAAAGATGATGATTCAGTAGCACTTGTGGATGGAGTAGCAAAAGGATTAACAATTGTATTCTCATCGAGCATATCATTTGAAACATTATCAGTAACAGTTTCATATTAGTGTGCAGCTTGATTATCTGGTTGCTAAGCATGTTGTTGTTATGATTCGAGCCCGTCAACATCCTGTGAAGTGTTTGGAATATTGGTAGCTTGAGAGGATGAATTTGGTGGTGTCGATGTGGTGTCTACTATTGTTGTAGATGTCGTTGGAGCCTCACGAACTGAAGGTGCTTGAGCAGCCAGGGTAGTTCTTGGAGTAGCTGACGGTTGACCACCAATATAATCATCATACATAGCTTCGAACAGTAAATCCAAATCACGTTCAGTTGGTTGTTGAGTTGTTATTATTGATGGAGCATAAGTAAGATCGAGTCCTGAACATATTTGTCTAGAAGTCATGCCTTGAAGCTCGGGTTTTGAACTGCTTTGTTTAAAAGCCATTGCTAAAAGCTCATCAGATGTCACATTCATTGTCTCCATGATTTTCTTTGTCCTTCGGTGTTTTAACTCTGAGGCATAGAATCAGCGAATAACAATGAAAAAAGCCAATATCACTTTCGCACAAGCTCCAAATATCTTCACGATCATTCTTGGGATAACAGAGAGCCCCAAATACATGTAGAAAAGGAGATATTTGGTTTTCTATCGTTAATGAGCTCGTATGGTGTTTTGTTAAATCGACGGTGAATGATGAGGCGGTTTTGAGTGTAGCACGCAGTAGCAATCGCTTCAGCCCATAAGAATAACAGTGCACGAGAGAAAATCAACCTTGTTTTAGTAGCCTCTCGAACTCCACTTCTTGTTCCACGACTCCATTTTGCTAAGGTATTCTGATAGAAGACGCTTGGTGAGAGATGCTAACATTATCAAAGTATTCTTTAAGGATTTGATTTTTGAATTTTGTGTTGTTGTCGGTTCTTATGATGATGACGGGAGATTGAAGTAGGACAGTGATTCTCTTCAGGAAGGTTTTAATCACTTCTGGTGCTTTAACTTTTGATCTGAGAAAGTGTACCCAAGTGTAACGAGAGTAATCGTCCACAATCACCAGAACACATACACGCTTTCATATATGCTTGCAAATTCGTATTAGACCACACAAATCCATATGAAGAAGGTGTATCCTCTTCTTAGAATTCGGAACTGGTTTGGGTGGGTGAGATGCCCTTTTGCTTTTTCCTTGCTCACATGAGGGACAAAGATGTTCTTTATGGTATTTGAATTTTGGAATACTGGTGACAAGATCATTCTTAGCAAGGTCATTTATGGTGTCGAAGTTGAGGTGGGATAAATGTTGATGCATAACCACGACTTGGTAGAAGTAGCACGAGCCATGAGGCAAATTGGAGATGTAAAGGCCATATCATGGAGATTGATGGTGTAAAGGTTTGTTGTGCGATTTCCTTTTAACAAATCAACTCCTTCTAAGTTTCTGATGAAACATGTGTTTCTTCTGATGAATCACAAAACTTCCCAACCGAGAACATATTGTGCCCTAAGCCCTCAACGAAATAAACCATGGTGATCAAAATATTTCCCCATTGAAGATCACCAAAACCTAGAATTGCAGCAACATGATCATTTCCAAAGCGAACAGTTCCCAAAA
>BQNB010055261.1:19833-36227 GCA_026074375.1 Tanacetum coccineum
TTAATATACATATTTTATATTATATTATTTATATTTTTGAGAGTGAATTTTATCAAGGGTAACTTGGTAACTTTCTTAATTACTCTCGGGAATATATTTTTATGATATATTCTATAGTATAATAAACTTGCAATCAGTTTTGCATTGCCCTTTCAGAATCCTAAATTTCAATTTTCCTTATATAAATACTAAAGGCATACATGATTTGTGCGCATCACTCACACATTAAATGTCTATTTCATTCAGGGATCTATGCTTCTGCAGGCTCTCAATAACAAATCATGAAACCAAGTTGTCTATCCTATGTGCTACTACTACACAACCATGGTTTTTCAAACGGGTATCACCGCAAAAGTGTTGGAACATCTATTTCCCCTTCTAATACAAAGTATTTTTGGCTTGCACAAAACAATTGCAACACAACTATGAATCTTGTATATTGTTTACGTGACTTATTAAGGTTCTTAATTCGGTTATAAAAATAAAGAATTAAAACAAAATTAACAACAAAACGGATGCAAGATAAAGATAAGAACAAGGATAACACGGTTTTAAAAGTAACCCATCATTCTAAAGGACAAGATAAACACACCTTTTTCAAAATCCCACCGCTATCGTAGGCTCAGGTTCAACAAACCAGTAAAATGAAAGAGGGAAATGATAAAATAGAGAAGTGTTTGTTTTAAGGAATTTAAAAGTCTTTGACTTTCACTATTTCTAAAAAATACCCTTTAATTTAAAAGTTGTATCTTTCTATTCAAAAGAGCATTGCAGCCTCACATAACAACATTCCGAGCCTAACTTAACATCAAAATAGTTTAGTACATTATCTTTATAGCTTAATGAACGATACCCACTAAAGAACCAAACCACTGAGACCCATACGCAGTTACAGCCTGCTATACACATCTTTAAGGAAAAGCCTGTATTTGCATACACCAAGCTTTATCAACATAAAGAACATCTGATTAACTCTTACACAGCAAGAACCACAACGTTCAGGAACTTAAAACTGTCGTACACCAGCTAAGATGACAAAGAGTCTGCAAAAAAGGCGAGCCGAGCACGCACTCACGAGGAAAAACTAAAAAAAAAGTCATCTCAAACAAAACATGAACTAGCAAAAAGAAAACAACAGCGTTATATAGGCAACATCAGCTTTCACAACTCCGTCCGTTGTAAACATTACATCATCATTTAAAATGTTAACATTATAGCATCTTTGATCCGGGTTCTTTGAACTAAAATAAAATCAATTCAGGTCGCCTACACCGATCGCACCAAAGACGACTAAACAAATGATAAAACAACCACTACCACTACAAGAATACAAGTAATCTACTGCAAAACAAATTTAAAGACAAACACGATTGAAAGCGTTAGCATAACTCGATATCTCCACCTAAGATAGGAGTTTAGACCATTTTTTATGAACACAAAAAAAAACACAAAAACCGCTATATCCATATAAAAAACAAACAACATGCAGAACTTAATGAATTGCAGGTCACACTGCGATAACACATTTCTTGAAAGCCAAACAAATCGTACCACGACAATTCCTACCAACCTACAAACCTGCGACAACCTGAAATCCTTAATAAATTGCTAGCAGCAACAATTTGGAATGGAAATAATGGCCACCTATATAACCAAGTCACTTGAATACCATACTATAACTGTTAAACCAAGATAACTGCATACCCTCATTCACTATGACACAACACGGGAAGAGTCTACCAGGAATCAACCATCACCAAACTAACTAACCCAGCACAAGTACAACAACACCTACATACTACACTAACGCTACAATTCAAAAGAGCCATACGCACAAATTACAACTAACCTAAACAAACAACAAGAAACTACTACCATACCTGCCTAAATTGGATCTCAAAATAATTATATATAAACCATAAACAAACATCAACACATTAGAAAAGTGTAATCATTAATTCCATTGAAAACATTACAGTAGTATTCCAGAACGTAACAGCATAAAATCTTAAAACATGGTCTGAGTAATTCATAAACCAAATAAAAACAAACAAACCATGAGTCCCTAATTTGTTTCTTCTATTTTAGCAACATAACTAGCCTTCAACCGCATTCCAACATGAGTACCAGCCAATAATTGTTCCAAAACTCCAAGCGTTGCAGCATCACGACCAACAATCTCCTTCATGTAATCCAAAGGCTTCAATGCTTCCGCCCGTTGTCCCAAAGTCTCCAATTCAGCTATCAACCTCCGGTTCTTAGCAATACTCACCCTAAGAGCGGAACAAAGGTCACGCATTAGCGCTATAAAAGATTCATCGGCATCGCGGGCTTGAATAAAAACAACCTTCATCTTATCTTGCAGACGAGAGGAATCATCGACCTCAGCGAGCTTATCCAATATATACAGAGCAACCATGGTTAATAACTTCAATGAAAGAGTGAAGATGTATACCTGATATGCAAAAATAAAGCACAAGTCAGATTTAAATAAGCAAACATAGAAACTCAAAAGACGACCAAGTAAAAAGTAACTGAAATGTATCCTAATCATTATTAACTAACCAGAGAATTAACGCAATGATTAAACCATACTAATGACAAGTAACTAAAACTACATAAATACTGAAACTCTTTGTCTTTTGTAACTGCACATACTTAAACAGAGTCAACCATTGAGGATCCATATGCCAAACAACTAATGAACATACAAAATTATGCCAGACATCATTTGCTATCCATACCTCAAGTAGCCCGTTCCAAAAATGCACATTCATTTAAGCAACAACCTCTTCTCTAACTACTTCAACTTTTGTACCTGGAATTACTTCACAGAATTAAAATTTCACGACAAGGTTAGAATAACATACATACCACAGCAACACCGTTTGCAAGACTAAACGTCTATATGGACATAACCTGCAAACACCAACAACAAACCAACTAAACCCATTACCCTGCCTGCACCATCATATCGGTCCCAAGGCACACAAATCCCCCAAAAAAGTAATTAGCACCTTAAAATTTATGGGAGGCCATACACTAAAGGTGTTTACATTGACCAAGGACGACGCGAATATCAGTCCCAAGCCTAATATGTCATCATGCAAACAGATCTATCACATACTACATCACTGAAAACTATAATTAAATAACGCTTATCCAAAACAGTATGAACTTATTAGGTCTCATTATATACCCCGACTAACTTTAGAACACCAAACATCAGCTGGAACTACAACCAAAAGTCTCAAAACCCACAAATTATAAACAAAAATAAAAATTCATGAACACACCGAGAAACATGGATTAAAGTGGTTCAGAAAGATAATTTTAACGGACTATCGTGCCTCATTCACATGCTACTCTAATAATGAGTATATTCGGATATGGCCCTATTCTCATTCAAGTCACATAAGCCTTGAGATTAATAACATACTCTTAATACTATAAAACACTCATATCCATAAAATGTCATAACCGCTTGCGACATCCACCATCAAACAACAAAGAATTAGAGGAATTTAAAACATCTGAATATTCGCAAACCATATTTTTATTCATTATAGGATAAAAAAACTGCAGTACAAAACAAGAAACATCCAGAATCAGAAATATAGAAAGAGCGAACAACAATCAACAACCCCTAATCCTTTGCTTCCATATCAGCCACAAAACCAGCCTTCAAACTCACACCAACCTGAGCACGTCCCAACAGTGTTTCCAACTCACCTAGCGTCACAGCATCACGAGCAACGATAACTCTCATATGCTCCAAACACTTCACAGCACCTTCTACCTCTCCGTCAGCCTCTAATTCAGCAACAAGCCTACGCTTCTTGCTCAATGAGATCCTTAATGAAAGGCAGAGATTGCGCATCAATCTAGCCAACGATTCATCCTCATCGCGCGAACGACCAAACACATACTTCATCTTATCCACCAAACGGGGGGACTCGGCAACCTCAGACAACTTATCCAGAATAAAAAATGGCCCCATGTATGCCAAATAAGGCTGAGAAACTAAATATGCAGGTATGATACAACACTCTGCACCGCAACATACATATAAATAGGACCTATTATGAACGTTTAATCTACCAAAGGAAAATTCAAAAGACATAACTGCCAATGTAATTAAGGTAAGCACCAACCAGTTTGTAACTCCTACAGCTATTATTAATTGAATTAATGCAACATAGTCTAACAAGGTCACCAGTCATCTGCTAAAACTCCTTACCTATGACCAATCTCTGTATTGCCTATACCTCAAAAATAACAAATTAATATACATTCGATGTACAGGTTCAAAACAGGTTATCATACATTCATTGACCAAATAAGAGGATTCATACACCAAAGACAGAATAGAACAAAACCAACTGCACATCAGCTACATATCTGATTCATGGTTTATATGCGCTACGTAGATTAAGTTATAAGTATCTAAACACTCATTACAACAGGAGGTTTTAATGACAAGACAAGCTCACCTTTGCCAAAGTCCCAACGGTAACATACAAATCCATCGCAAACACCATATTCAATCTGTAACCACAAACACAACAACGTTACTTGGCAAATACATAAACAATCTAACCTACAACCCCTAATCTCACAACATAGAAACACATATCCGATGAAACCTACAATAGAACAAACATAACAGACCACTAAAGAACCTCATAACCATGGTTCAAGGTTGGACAGAGTTTCAAATTTATACCTTTTAAAGAATAAAAAAGGCAACGGAAATCAAATTCACTCTATCTTTAAATGAAACCAAACAACAGCAAACTGTTCAAATAGATTAGCAAGTACTATATTCATAAATGCAGGAAAACACCCGCCAAATCTACCACAACCAAGAATATATTATGGACGCTAAATGTACTCCTATCGTTGGATCAACATGTAGCACTCTGAAAAGTATAACACTACATTGCCGCAATAATATGATCCAAAACCCAACTACACAATACCAAATGCAATAAAAAAACTAAAAAATAAGAACAACTAAATTAACCATCATGGACATTTCCAATAATTTAAAAAAACAAAGATGTCTATCACACAAAGGAAGATGAACCAATCCTCACACAGATCGTGCCTCTCAAATCACTTATTGTTAAAAACACTACACAAGTGGCGCCATTAAACATAACTAAAAACGCTACATAAGGCGAAATATAATCAGAATGCCTTAAAAATAAAAACTGAAAACAAAACAACTAACATATTACTTTTACTAAAACCATTAATTTTCATTAGGATTCACCAGCAAAATTTCCTTACAACCTTCATACTTATAATTAACCATTACCACAAACATAGACTAAACATTAAACACACTAAACAAACGCAACACATGACAAACAAAAGAAATTAAAACCATCCACTTCCTTAACCATAACAGCTTTAACCATCCGCCACCTCTAACTGTGCCTCCTTCATCTCAAACTCCTCCTCAGCCCAAGCAATCAGATCATTCAGCCCCATCAACTTAGCATCTTCAACCCTAACATCATCCCTAAGCCCCATCAGCCTGTCAAAAACTTCACCAGGATCATCAAACGCCTCCATTTCAGCAATCAAATTATTCAACTGAGCAATTTGATTCCTACAGGTTTGGACTTCTTCCTGCATCCTGTTAATAAAACGGCATGATTCAGAGATTTGTTGTGCCTTAAAAAAGTTCATATACCCATCTATAGTTGTCTAGCCACTGAATTCGATTAGGTCATTAACAACACGCCTAGCAAGTTCGTTGCGTTCAACAGGTTCGGCCATTGCTAATAAAAGTAGATGAAATAGAAACAAAAATTAAAGGAAAAGAACAATTGATGAGATAGATGGAGTTGAGAAAATTCTAGAGATAACAGGTGAGGAGAGAAGTACACAAAAGAAAGCATATATATAGTAAAATATGTGGTAGAGAATAAGCCGTAAACCATCATTGCGATGGAAACCGAAACGGCGGAATTCAGATGGAAACACTAATTACGGTCATTCAAACACACAGTGCAACTATAACTTACACTTCCCTAAAATCAACAAACTTAACCCCTCATGTTTCAGCATCAAACAAACTAAACCCCCACTTTATATACAAATAACAAACTAAACCCTTCTTAAAAATATTAAACACAAAAAACAACCTTAGACTAAGAATAGGACACCCTTAGCTTAACCATGGCTTTCGTTAACAACCTACGGACCTAATACTTAGTTTTGCGCAAACGACCGTTACAACGACACATTTGCACTGAACATTCTCTAAATGGAACATAGCGTGGACCGTCACAAAATACATTACGTGGTTTTAAAAAAAAGTTGAAACCTTCCCAGTTACAGTTAATTAATTCACACCTATTAAATTGATGTGCCCAACTTAGCTAGCGCAAATCTTAAGACAGCTTTATACAGTGATCAAACGTTCACGTCAAACTCAAATACCCCACTACAATTGTATGGGTAATAACCCATCAAACAAAGAGATCAACATTTAACAAAATCACTATGCAAGCGACCATTATGCGCACACCATGTAAAAAAAATGACACAACCCGTGTGCAACACACGGGTCTGCATGCCTCGTTAACATTTAAATTTATAATTAATGTTATTTTTAAAATATCATTTAATAAAACTTACAATTAACAAAACTTATTGTACAAATCAACTAAACTTTTTTTTTGGGTAAAAGGGAATCTATACCCCGGTAAAATATATTACACCAAAAAAGCATTGAAGTACAACGGATGTAGGTGAAGTCCTAACATCTCAGCCCGTTATATGGGCAACAAACATGCACACAATTGTGCAATAACTAACATAAGAATGACATGCCACTCTTATGACTACCATACTAAATTGAAAGAAAATACAAGCAAACTATAAGATCAGAATGATGCTCGCGCTTCCAACTTAGACCATAATAGAGGCTATTGATCCCGAGATCATATAATAGCTCCAACTTCTAAGATTAACACCACCGATACAGCTTCTGACGACACAATATCACCAAGAGTCTCCAAGGTTAGTGTAATCAGACCAATACATAGTAGCGTTATTCGAAGTAGATCGAAAACCCTACAATCGCAATCATGGGACACGCAGGTTGTCCATCCCAATAAACTTCAAAGCGTGTTACCACCTGCTCACGCATTAAAATAATAGCAAATCTTCCGTCATCTAAAATCTTCAAGTGGTACACGTTTCTAGACTGCAAATGAGGTCCCATAAGAACCAAAGCTCCATAAAGGAACCATATAAACGTGTTTGTATAAAGAAAACACGTTGCTACCAAACTCTCATCACCCCAACATCCAAGAACAATAAGTACTTTTTACATGGAGCACTCAATTAAAGCGATAAATCAGCCTCCCTCAAACTTGATTAGGCAATTTAGTAGCACCAAGCCAAACTCATCAGTTGCCGGTAATGTTGTTTGTGTAGATTTGCATCATCGAAACCACTTAATACAAGTCCCCAGTGTAGTAGAACTACGCGACATTTAAGCAGCCAAAAAGCTGCATACCTCGTACCATATCACAAATAATTGTACCAACCGTCCACTTCCAACATCCAACTCTCCCCGAACCCTTGAACCACCAACGAAACAAATCACATTCAAACGTGCCACATGAGCACACGACCATTAGCACATCATTCCGTTGAACTGTGAGCTCTCACCTGGTGTATTAATCGCACAAATGAAGACCCTTAGCATATCAAACGGACCCTAGGCCTGCATATAAACCCAGGAAACCATAGCGATATTCAGGATTAGAATAAAACTGCTTTGTATATACACCTAGAAAAATTAGGGTTTCTTGATCTTCCACAACCGCCCGCGACCCAAAACAATATCTGATTGATTGATCGGTTAAGTATTGGTTACCATGAAACGAAAACAAGGATCCATACAGCAAAAACCAACCACCAAACGCAAACAATTCGATGGTAGCAGATCCATAAGATATAGATCCGAACCCTAAAAAAGGCATTCGATCATACCAGCTAGGCATATGATCAGCACACAACACTCCAGCGAACACTATATAAGATTTAAACCCAAAAACCCTTAAATTAAGGTTAACGTTTTCGTTTTTGTTTTTTATTTTATGCTTTTTTTGGCTGAACAAAATAGAGGCGACTTATGCGGAAAACAAAAACCACACAGTCCCAGCGATATCATCAAAATTGTACCTAACCCTAATAACCGATTGCATACCAATAATCGTTACATAAGTAATCAAGACACAACGATTAGATTATATAGTGAATCCTCGAAAGAAATCCCTTACACAACCCAATAACCGACCTTGAATAAATATGGAAAATTATAGATAGAGAGGCGGTTACAAGGATTGATAATTACCATACCCTAACAAAAAACGCTTGCATACCTTGATCATCTAAGAATAATACAATGATCTGCCTCAAGATACTCAATGGAAAAGACCAAAGACTAATCCGTAATCAAATAATTGAAAGATCCAATAGATGAAACAAGGTAGAGAGATGTTAATTAAGAGTATTAATGGCCGGAAAAGAATAGGCGGAGGCTGCCAGAAATCGCCCCTAGTAGGGAGAGAAAACTAGGGTCCATTTAAATATTTGCATGATTGATTCGTTTTTTAAATATTATGGAGAAGATAGAAACTTGAAACATAAATGTTCATTCATCCATATTGGTCAACGACAATCACACAAGTAATGTAAATTCAATCAAAGTTGTTATAGCGAATAAAAATACTAGAATTACAAGGAAAGATACATATGCAAATAGCCATATAAAAAACGTAGTTTGATGAGGTGCTGAGTTATATATTTGTAGAACTAACTTTTCTTATTGTAGTGCCTATATCTTTTAATATTCGACATGGTCCAAGTATTTTTGAAATAAAAATATACATTAATATTTATTACTATTCAGTGATTATGAATTGTGGTTTTGACCTCATATCTTTATAATATTATCGTTTAACGTCTTTATATTTTTTATATTACGGCCACATTACGCAAGTGATCTACAGTTTTATATGAATTACTTTATGTTCTTTAAAGTTATTGAAACAATAATGCCTCACTAAAAACTATTATTAGCGCCGCAACGCACAGATACCCTGTCAGGGAGTTTAGTTTTTGCAAAAAACTTTCACGAATTCAAAAAATAAAAAATAATCAATCATCAATCTTTTATTTATATAATAAAATAATTACATCATTTTGGAGTTTTCTTTGCACAACAATATAATGAAAAAATTATAAGACTAATCAGTTTGCTTGATTTTGACACGTGGGCAAAATCGCACGATCTGATTGGTTAATAAAAAATCAAAATTGAATCAATTATGGACAAAACTGACAAAATTGGTGGAGGAATTTGATGAAGAAAAAAAAGATGTAAAAATATAGGTGTCAAATTTGTGAAAGAAAAGGAGTTAAATGTAAACTTATAATTTTCCATATTTTTTAATTTTTTTTCTAAGAACACCAATTTTTTTCACTTTCTCGCATTATATTTCACACATATCTTCAGCAAGGCTTGAACCCACAACCTCTAGGTTGGTGGGAAACTCACATACCCAAAGTTTACCTTAGTGGCCAACTGAGGTAGCTCAGTTGGTTTTTTCCATATTTTTTAATAACTTTAAAAATAAACAACTACCCTCGTTAGACTTTATACTCTTTAAACTTTAAAAATACACTATATAAATCCAATGGTTAAATCATTTATTATTTTAACAATTTTAAACAACTACGCTAGAATAACTCTTCCTATAATTTTATAACCACTTATTCTTATCTTAGTTTAATGTAGAGGTTTAAATTTAATTTATTCTTAAAATATCTTTTATTTAAAAATATAATTTATATACTACATGGTACAAACCAAACAAGCTACTAATCTATTATAAAAATCTTGACCTATGCTAACTGACAAGTACGTTTAACCCTCAATTATCGCGACTTCATAATGTTATTGGCTTATCGTTTTTGTATCATCATTGTACCGTGATGCACGGATACTCTACTATCTTTGTATGAGATAACGTGCAATAAAGTTATTTCATAAAATTCTTGTCAATTGTAAGTTATTATCACAAACAAAAAACATATAATCGAATAATATTGTTCAGCACATTAAAGGTTAGTACATGCTTTAACCACATCTACCAAAACTATGCACTCCTAAATGTTTATTTATCATTATCTACCAGCAGTATTTACATGACACTGCTATCAATTAAGAGTTTTCGATCAACGACGAAACAGCAGATAACTAGATGATATCCAGCATAATAATCATACTTCCTGTTTCTTATCCATGGAATTATTATCAACCAGTTTATTTACTTTCCGATTTCAACTGCAGAGTGCAATGGTTAGTTATATGCAAACCATGTCCATGCATTGTTTGCTTACTATAACGTCCATTACCAAGAAATATACAAGCAACATAGTACATGAATCCTGAAAATATATATATGTACAAATATCCTACTAAACTATACGATCACATACAACTCCAGGACAACAAATTGCATCAAGCCTTCTCGATCGCTGTTGCACACATTTTAGATAATTATCTTTTATACACCATATATTGCAAACTAGCTTTTCCATGGATGTAGCTTCACAGGTGATATAAAAAAGATAAGCAGCTACCTTGAACCATTATTAATGGAAGGCACAGCTCTTGGCTTAAACCATGGAACAATAACGGGTGTGCAACATAACATCATAAAAATTAACCCCATGGTAAACATAACAATACTAGTCCAAACAAAAATAGTTGCTTTCCAAGACCATATAATCCTCTTCAAAAGTGGAAGTTGTGACTCGAGCTTTAAGTAAGCTGTGTATATTTCGGGAACACCACCAGTCTTTGCAAACTCTGCTCGTGGTTCAAGTACCACTCGCAAGCAGGAAGTTGGAATTTCAAGTTCAGTATATCCCTTAAATTTGATGTCCAGTGTTTGGGATTCTGCTGAATAGCCAGTGATTAGTGGGGCCAGCTTGAGAATTGTCATCAGAAGGCGAATAGGCTGGCTTTTAAATTGCAACATACATGGCTGTGTTTTACTTGCAAGGGATTTGCCACTGTGTGAGAGGTAGTCTACCCTTACCTTCAAAGAAAAGATAAAATAAAATGGTATGGGATGATATAATATAAGAATTTGACCACTAACTGCTATTATAATCAAATTAGAGACAACATGTAACCACAGATTATATGCACAGTTGCACATACCTTAACATAAGAAAAAGGGTAAAAGCTATAGAATAGCCACGTACTTTCAAAATTTTGCCGACTTGAAACACTGTCAATATTACCAAGGTAACCGGATCTATTTCCATGTCATTTTTTTATATCCACGTGTACTTCAAAAAATGCCACATGTGTAATTCCTGCCTACATGGATTGCCTAGTTATAACATGAGATGACTAACTTGTCCTTTTCTCCTTCCTCTTTTGATTTTACTTATAATTTTTTTTAACAAAGTTCATCATCAAACCCCAATTTGCCCAGAAATTCAACAACCTTTATTAGGTAATAGGTATCAACCCCAATTTGCCCAGAAAATCAACCCCAATTAACTCTGATTATCCCATTTCTCATCTTCTCCATTTCTTTAACATACACAAAACATACACACATCAACATCTATCATCTCCCAAAACCCACCGGAAAAAATGTCAATCCACAACAAAAAAACCCAAAAAAACCCAAAAAAACCAAAAACCACCACCATTAAGACCACCGCAGACGACACCAACCTCCAAATCAGAAATCGCAAATTTCCCTTCCTCCCTCGGCCTCTCATCTTCCCTTCCATCCTCCGGCTTCAATGGCACCAGTTTCCGTAACCCTAACCCTAAAAACCCTATTTCCATATCCACCCAGAAAAAACACCAAAAATGAAATCAAACCCAATAAATCACAACAATCAACATTCACACACCCAGAAAAAAACCATTCAACGTCGTTAACTCATCAAAAACGCCCAAAACCCTATAAACCCTAATTTCGAAAACTCAAAGGAATCGAAAAAACAAATCACACCCGGCTCACAAAACCTCTTTGACGTTGATAAATGGAGAAGATGATGGATGAACATACCATACTCACTGCCTCACTTTGTTAAGCTATTAATTTTCGGTTTTAAATGAGAAACGTAGTACTTCCCCGAGCTAAAATTACCAGTGGAAAAGATAAGACACTGTGGTAGTGATGGTTTTATTAGACGTAGGGTGGGGTGGGGGTATATAAGTGGTTGACTTTGAGATAGTGGAAACACGGCAGGAATCTAAAATACTAACTATGATATTTTTTTGTAAATATGTGGAAATGAAAAGTGCTACAGTCCCCGGTAGCCGGTTACCATATATGTGAAGTCTGAACATAATTTGAAAGTCGATTGGTATTGTGTATGTTAATAAAAAAGTGTTTCGAGTCGGCAAAAGTTTAAAAGTACGTGGCTATTCTATAGCTTTTACCTTAAAAAAAAGATAATCTATTTCAAGAGTTTGCTATTAATGTGACTAGTAGCCCGGGGCGGAGCCATTCACTGATGAGAGGGTTCAATTGAACCCACTCACTAGCAAAAGTTAGCATAATTACCTTACACAATTCCGTGATTTTAGTATACTTAGTTTAACTGAACCTAGTAATTTTGTTACCTTGAACCCGCTGATAGTGTTTGGCTCTAATTACCATATAAGTAAATTTTACATGGCTTAATTATCATCAATTTCCATGTCTTATTTCACCTTCCATCATAAGCATCTTTCTAAATCGGTTGAACCACGTTTCACTTAGATAAAATTCACCAAAAAGCAACTAATGTTAAAGAAGAATCTACCAATTTCCATAAGATCAAAATTATTGAATTTTCAAAATGTTTGCTGTATTCCTCCTTCAAGATCAATACTTGCTCAGGTTCTATTTATTTTCTTATAAAAGAGCACGAAAACATCTCTTAATTGTTTATTGATACGCAACCTAACATGAAAGTTTCAATATTCTATTATGTTCAATATCGTTAATACACCTAATTGTTTTAGTATGCTGGTGTTGACCAACTACACAAGTTACACGATTAGGAATTACAGGTAGATGTATATCATTGCGACCTAAGATGTAATTAGATCATGATGATTAGTAAGCAACAAATGATGATGTTTGATTAGAGAAGACGATGAGTTGATAGAATTGAACACTGTTCACCTAAGCTTCTTAGCAGAGTACCGCAAGTCTGCTACAATTGTAAGCTTACTGTATTATTGTATATACCTTATGACCAACTATTTTTGCTACAAAAAGAAAACTGCAATTATTAGAATATCAATCTTTGTATGTGTGTATGTATTTCATGACCCCGCTAACAAAAATTTCCGCCCCTGCTAGTAGCATAAGTAAAAGCTATTACTGTCAATAGGAACAAATAAAAAATATATGTGTCGATCTCTCGGAGGATATTGATTTGGTAGAATCCTAGCCCTGTAGATTTGGTGTGAGGTTATGTGTCTTCAACGAACAATCTATGTTACATTTAATGAAAACCTTAAGATTGAAATTGTCTGAGTAAAACTTAATTGGGGTATCTTGAGTGGCGATTTCAACCCAAAAACTTATGAATAAGTCAGTTTAGATGGTGATTTATCTGAAATGGGTCAAATAATTAGAAGAAAAAAAAACACCTAGAAGGAGAACCGGTTAAATGGGTTAACTGACTCTTAAAGTTTATGTAATTATCAAACATCGAAAACTGTTTTAATTAAACATTTAGGTTAGTAATGTGATAAGGTTGCATTTGTAGTCATGATAAGAACATATATAACATTAACAAAGATGATGTTGCGGATCAACCAAACCCAACATCACCTGTACTAAATGACATGTTTCGATGCTGGTAACTTTTCAACCTCTAAATAATAAACCGGTCAGAACCAACAATCTTTGCTATCTCTAAGTGTATATCAGTCAAGGAGGAAACACGCTATTGTTTAACACGGGTATAAGACAAGAAAAGGTTTTGATAATAATACCAAGTGAAAAAGGTTGGTACAAACACTTAAAAGAATTTACGTTCTTTTCTACTTCATCTATTTCATATCATCACACTTCAATTTCACCATGTATTTTTGAAGTCATGGATATCCAATATGTGCCCACAGCAACAGGTAACACTAGCTAAACAACAGCATGTTGCTACACCAAGGATGCATTATATGTTATTTAAGCAAACAATAAAAACGAATGGAAATGTGTTTAAGAAGTAACTAAGTACACCTTTCTGCTTGAAATAAAGAGACACAGCCGTAAAAAGATTACTACATACCTGAAAGATCCCTAGATTCGTGTTGTAGTCTGACTCTGGCATGTTTAACGAGACAGTAGCCAATAAGTTATGATCAAGAGGTATAACCCTAGATTGAGCAACATTCCCAAATTCAATATTTTCACGACACTCCAAACACAAGTCATCCGGACAAGACATTATAGGCACAAAAGCCATTGGAGAATCACTCGTATAATCAAAATTCAATTCCTCCAATATTCTGACAGGCTCATCGACAACCCATTTCATCATCACACCACTAACGGCAACCGCGAAAACCACCAACCCAACCAAAACAAAAGCAACAAAAAGCGAAGAAAACAACCCCCAAGCTATTTTCATACACAAACTCCACGTCGATTTATTCCTATGAACCCATTTGCACAGGAGGCATTTGACATTACCCAAACACAACCTCAAAAGCCTGGTGACCCTCCTAAGTAGACAAGCTTTAACACGTCTGATAATCGCAAAAGGGTCGGTAAAAAAAACGTAGGACGAATACATAAACCATATGGGAAACGTAAGAAAGGCAAGTAAGACAGTTGTTTGAAATGCAATTGCTTTAAATACAAATCCAACAAAAGTAAAAACCAAACTTAAAGCAGCAGTATTCGACGAATTAACCGTGACATCACTATCATCATTAACATCATCAGTAATTACACTACGTGTCTTGGTATTATCCTTAATATTAAATAAAAATTTGTGGGGGGATATGTTTTTATGTGTTCGACGTCGACGGGAAGAATCCGGTGGTTGTTTTGGAATTGGATCAAAAGAATTCGGAGCATCAAAAAAGGGTATTTCATTTATGAGGATGGATTCACAGGATACCTCTTGTTTCATTGGAGTTTCAGGTTTATTAGGGTTTTTGTGATGTTGATGATAATGACGACGAGAAATAGATTTGCGATTTTTACGTAAATAACCCGTTGAGGAATGTGTTATCCCGCATACACCCCGGCAGACATGTATAAGGATTTCATTTGAACATGAGAGGTAATGTTCTGTTTTATCTGTTCTGTTTTATCTGATTGTACGTTTGATTAAATAATTAAATGTACAATCAGATAAAACAACAGAACATTACCCCTCATGTTCATTTGAACATGAGATGATCTTTTTCCTTTTCTAAAGGATAAGGATCATCTCATGTTCGATCGCGCAACATGTAGAGTGATGGAAGTGATTGACACGTGTTGGCTTTTAAGCATACATAGTAATTAACGTAATATTTTTTCTAGCCCTGTTACTTAATTTTTTTTCGATCGCGCAGGTAGCACAGTGATCCAATTTTTTTTTGCGATTTTTACGTAAATAACCCGTTAAGGAATGTGTTATCCCGCAGAGACCCAGCAGGCATGGGTTTTCTAAACTAACATTTTCAATCGCGCAACATGTATAGTGATCGACGTGATTGATACGTGTCGGATTCTGGTCGAATGTTTTTAATTAACGAAAAAAAATGGTTGATCGCACAGCTATAATAGCGATTACCTTTTTTTATTATTTTTTATTTTTTCACAAATCTTGATCGCGCATGTATAACAGCGATTAGGTTTTAATTTTTTTTCTCGCATGTATCTGAAACTGTGCACTTACAAGGTTTTGTTTAATTTAGTGTATTTTTAGGGTTTATGTTTTGCAAAATCTTTATTCTGTCTATCATTGCGCTTGTTTTTGCATACCGATACGTTGTTTAAAAAAATATTTTCTCAATTGTGTTGTCTTTGATGAGCTCTACACAGTGAAGTAAATTTTTTTTAAAATAGTTTTAGTATGCATAAGATATGATGTTGCAAAGTGTGTAAGTTGGGTTTTTTTTAAGTATTTTTAGGTTATTTGTTTTGGAAAAAAACATTATTCCGTCTATCTTTCCGCATGTTTGTGCATACCGATACATTGTTTTTTAATTTTTTTATTTGCTCATTTGTGTTGTCTTTGAAGTAAATTTTATTAAAATTAGTTTTAATATGCATAAGATATGATGTTGCAAAGTGTGTCAGTTGGGTTTTTTTGTATAACTATATTTTAGT
>BQNB010055262.1:0-30722 GCA_026074375.1 Tanacetum coccineum
AAACCCTAGTTAGGGTTTATAGGATTTTCGGTTCTCTCATCCTTTTTCTGTTGGAATTCGGTGAACACATAAGGGGTGTTCAAAGTGTGATTCGATCCCACAACCTTCTCAGCAGGTTTAGGACCTTGGTTTATAGGTTGTCAAGGTGTGACAACGACTAGAAACAAGTAGGGTTTGTGTTTGGTGATTTTCGGTTGGATTTGGTGAAATTCGGTACAACCGAATTTGGTACAAGCCCTAGATCTATTCCAGATTTCGGTTCATTACACAAAGGGTGGTTTTGGGTCTTAATTCAGTTGTGTTTGGTACAAGTGTTGTTTGGGATAACATGTGAAGTTTGGACTGCATCCGGTGTGATTCGTTAGTCTTTGTGTGAGCACTCGTAGATGTGGTATCTTAACCACTTTTGTTTCATTAACATTTGATTCATCAAGACGTTAGGTTTCTATTATCCCTTTGTTTATTTGTTGTGTGTTAATCATATGTACCAAACATGATACATATCCACTGCGTACTCGTAGTATTAATGGTTAACAGTTATTTAAATCCCAACAACTGTAACTTAAATCACCTTAGACCTTGATGTTGCACTTGTTTATGATTCTGTGACTAATGGGGACCAAACCAAGTGACGCAAATGCACACTCCTAAGTCCTAATTGCTCACTCATCTTAATTCTTTATCTTTATAAACACATTCAGAGAACGAACGAGTTCAGTAAAAAGCAAATCATAAGCACAACATGTTACGAATAAGAAAATGATGATCATTAATGCAATCAAAGAGAAATCTCAATGATCGTCCCTTGAGGGAAGATTGTTAGGAATGATAAAAAGTGACGATCTTTATAGAGAATCGTGTGTTTAATAATTAGAAAAATCATATGTGTGATAAGGTATAGATAAAGGTTCGTGACCTAAATAAGTCACAAACTGACTAAATAGCCAAAGGTCTAAAAGACAAGAGCACCTTGCTCATACTTGTAAAATGGGTATAAATACCCCCATCACCTCCTCATTAGTGAGGTGTGTCTTATAATCTCATTATTATTTTTCTCTAATCCTCCTCCTCCCTCTTTCTCTCTCTAGACTAAACACTCTATTGCTTATTGATCCTGAATTTCAGACCTAACACAACATAATAGCAAAAAAGTTACAATTGGTTTTCCCATTGTGTCTTTTTTTTTTGTAAAGGGTTACCCCGGTAAAGTAAAATAAAACCCATTGTGTCCTTTTCTTCCGGTGAAAAGTGAACAAAACTAGAATCCTGGACAAGTGCCCTGTGATAAACAGAACTTTGATCTAACTATAACGAACTACATACACTACTAAATGTAACTTACAATAGACTATAAAAAACAAAAGGCAGTGCACTGAAGACAACACAGCATCTCCAATTAATAATACTTCTTCTTCATTCTTTACTCTTTGATATGTGAATCATCTTAGCTACGTGCCATATGATGCTAATAAGTTAGTAGGGAAAGGTCGTTTTCAATCCACGCACAAGGGAAACCATGATGTATAGTCTCGGAGATATTGACACTGATACCTACATGTTTCAAGAGAGTAAAATACTATCTTTCCGTTTCCTTTATGTACTCGTGGAAAATAGATCTTGTTCTTCATTTGCGGTGATTTGGCTTCAATGCAGAAAGATGATACGCCACAAATATAAATCATGTACTTTCCTAACCATTTAAATTTCTTCCAGTTTTTTGTATGATTCGTCCCAACTTCATCGCGAATACGTCAACAGATACCATCCTCTTCTACAAATGACTTGTTAAGATTTGAGTGACATTTCATTAGATAATATTCAGCTGGAGATCTGCAACAAGTTTGTGGTGCTTCAGCTACAACTTGCATCCGAGCATAATCTTTATGCCCCAAATCTTTGAAAACATTAAGTTGTCCTTCGTTACACAAGACATAAAGGTCTCGCCCATTGAAAATAGGAGAATACGCATTAAATGTTGGGCAATACGGATCTGTACCACCTAAATCCAAAGTAAACATTTGGCATGATGCATCCCCAACTCCGAAATGAATGAAAACATGATGTAAAGTGAATACAACTACCATACAATCAGGGGAAGTGGGTGCTGCTGAGAAACATAATGATCTTAAATTAAAATGCTCTGTGGGAAGCTGGTGGCTATCAGATGTGAAGGGGTTAAAAAACACGAGGCGTCCAGAGAATATTGATAATAACACAACCACCAACCAAACATAGAATAACAGATTCTTGTACTTAATGGAAAATAATGGTAAAATTTTCTTAAATTGTAAACTTATCACACCAATTATGGGATGTTTGAGAATGATAGCACCTTGTTCGTTATTTACCTCAATTAGCCATGGTGAAACGGATGAATATATCTGCAATCTCATTTGTGTTGTTTGGTTGCTCCACTTTATCAAAGGCGCTGCTAAACGACAAAGTTTGCATGTAGCACGAAAGTTCAAGTATTCGACACCAGAAGAACATTCCATAATCATTTCCAAAATATGTAACGGGATATTGAGCAAGCGTGATTCGTTTGCCTTACTATTATATTCAACATCATCATTATTTGTATATCCTGATATTACAAATAACCTATCATTCTCATCGACCGCTTCTTGTCTATTATTGTCAACATCACCTTCTGAACCTCTAGCAATATACTTCCGCTTCATCTACGATTTTCACAACAAATCAAGAAACATAGTTAACTAATGACAAGATAAATAAACTTACGTACTACTGTAATCGCAATACTGAAAAAGAAAACCAAATTTAATAAGTTGTGCAGTAAACAAACTATTGAGCAGTATCCTTAAGTAATAAACCAACCTAAGCTTTCAAATCAAATTAAATGAGTTCCATCGCGTATATTTGGAATTTGTTGTGATGAATTTTTTGGCTAATAAATTTGATGTAATATATAAAATTATCAAGCATTTTCGAGCCGAGCTCGTGCCTTAATATCGAGCCGAGTCAAGTCCTGGATGATTCAACTCGTCCACTACCAGTCAAGCTCAAAGCACTACCTTAAGATCTCCAATGCCATTCAATCTTCAATGACATGATGTATTATTGCATTAATGCATTCCGACAAGATAAAGTAAAGTTTTATAGCAAAAACTATTAGGTTTAGCAAGTCTTTGCACAAAGCTACCATAGCAATAAAAAAAACTCCATTCAAAAAGCTTTTAAAATAGTAAAAAACTATTTTTTAGTTTTTGCTATTAAGATGTCATATTTCGAGCAAGCTCACGCCCCCAGTTCAAGCTGGAGACCGGCTTGACTCGATTACAACCCTAGTTATAAGTGATTCCAAACACCCTCTTATATAAGCAATACTAATGTTTGTGATAGTAAAGTTTTACTTAAACACTTAAGTATAAGCATGGCCAAACACGTACACTTTTATAAACACATTGATAAGCACTTCTTTAGCCATTGCAAATCATAATTGATACAACATGTAAAAACTATATTATACGATCAACTAAAACTGAAAAAAGAGATAATATAATCATCGTACCTCAATATTTAAAATGGCGACTTTCAAGCAGAAACCAAATTTCGAACAAAATCTTAAGCTCTTTTTAAAGGTAAAAGAGTGACTTAACGGTGTATGTCTCTTAAAATTAGGATAAGTATGCGGCACGTAATAGTTTGTTTCCTTTTAAAAGAATTTTTGTTATAATTAGTCCATTAAGTGTGGGAAATATTAGTTTGGAAGTTTATTACTCATAAAGCATGAGGTACAATTAGTTGATGCATCAACTAATTGTACATGGCACACAACATAAGGTACAAGTTGGTGAAGCAACTAACACCACATATGTTTGACTAGGTATGAGAAGACCTGGTAAAAAGGGAAGTGCAGATTCGTGAATCATATAACTCCTATTTTCTCCATAACTTTAGGGAAAAGAGAGTGACCACTTCTTTCAGTTACCAGGTTGTGTTGATGTATATAAGAACAATATATAGTTCTGATAAACAAAACAAAAATACATACCTGATCATATTGTTGTTGCCATAAAAGACTTCCTTTTAAGTTACTATCTACCGCTATTGTGTTGCAAACCGGTGTCGTTGCTGCTCAAGGTTTGCTTATGTGAACTGTATACATCCTGAAGTGCCCGGCTCGTAGACTCCATCAACTTTACGGGGTGCCGTTCGTACTTAAAAGGACAGGGATTAATCTCCTGTACAGTTCTGTCTTTGTGGTGTTCATTGTTTTCAATCAGACATGAAGAAGATGGAGGTTAAGTTAGATTTTGTTGCTGCACTTTGGGGTTTTGCTGCTGCGTTTTGGGTTAGATACTTGTTGTCCAGAATGTACACAAATGACCTTCAAGCCAATTTTGTGATATTGGTTCTGTTTTCAAAAGTATCAGTAAGCTATCTTACTTTATTTGGTTCAATACTTATTATTCATTTTAATTTGATATGTGCTGAGTTATGTAACAGAATATATGTACTTCATATATTCAACATTAAGTTCAAACATTCAAAGTTCATCCTTTTAAGATACTTTTCATTATTCTAAACTAGACGAATACTCATGTAGAACGACGGTGTATAGCGGTAAATAATTATACGTGCAAACATATGGTTTTGATGTGATCCTTGCGGGCACAATTGTAATCATTGCGAGAAAGAAAGTTCATGGGTTAAAAACGAAAAATATAAAAGTTTGAGAAGATTTCGTTATCATTTTTAACTAAGATTATAAAAAAAACTGAAATTTAGAAAGGTACTTTAGGTATAACAAATTACACATTTTTAAGTTTTAAAGTTTTAAGAAATTGGGATGCGTGCTTCGTATATAGTATAGATTTAAATACTTATTAGTACTAAATTACTATACTCGTATTTGATCAAACTGTGATTTCTAAACAGCGGAAGCTGCACTGAAAGAATCGATCGTTATTAAGAATTTCAATATGGGACTAGGACAACTAAGGTTTGTTTGTGCTACATGTTGACATGGTCTAGTTTTTGGTTCAGAATACAAGTTGCATTGTCGCAATTAGATTAAAGTTATAACACACATGACGTTGCTAACAAATTATTTTTTCCGAAAGGAACATGAAAATTGTATGATAGAAACACTTAAATCAAGTAACAAGATATTTATAGTCGAGTTCTGATGTCGTCACGACTTGGAGTCTTAATGTCTTGTACATTCGATAGACAAGGAATCAAGGACTACATACGTCTTGTCGTAATTGTAAAACTATAATTTGTAAGTAAATATGATTGATAGACATGTGCGGTTCAATTCTGGATCACACCACTTGATAATTTGTTGGGGGTGATTATTAAAACATGCTAGTAAGTGCTAAAAAAACATCATAATATATAACTACGTAAATTTTTTGCAACAAGTTTGTTCATTTAGAACTTTAGTTGCACACGATGCTCATTCGTATCATTAAAATCATCTAAAAGTGAATATAAACTAAAATCCTAAGCTAAATCTTTCTCAGTGTAAAGAACTACCAATTTGGTTAATGGATTGGTTGTAAACAATTACTATAGGCTAAAAATCATCACTAAATACACTTCACAACATTGAGCTTATTGCATTAAGGCTTTGTGGGTGGGCAATGGCCCACCTTACTCCCACATAGCTACGCTACTGCTTTAAATATGGAGAATGTTATTAGTTATTATATCACGAGGCTTGTCGACACCCGTGCGTTGCACCAGGCTTAGTCTGTGGGCAAAATTTGATTGTTACACTCTTGTTACAATTCTCATAGTTTCAACTTCTTATCAATTGTACTAAAGTTATGCAAGGGTTGTAAGCTACTTTCTTTATTTGAGCACTGTAACTTTGAAGTTATGTAACCTGCATGAATTCCGCTTTTAATGTACATTAAATTAGAAGACTGTATCACTAACCAATAAGCTAACTTTATAAAAACTTATAACAAAACTTGCATACACTTAGACAACTTATAACATTTCTAAATCTATAAGTTTTACTTATGTGAAGCATCATATAACTTCATACTTGTGCGTTGCTCACAAACATGCTCGGCCAAAAATATTGAGATTAAATTAACATATTATTTTCGTGTTTGTCATTTATCGCAAGTGTGTTGACGTATGTGTCGTCGTATTTCTAAGTTTAAATTTGACTATAGATCATAAATCATGTATTAAGTCATTAGGCCATACCATGCACAAACAAATTTAACACATTTGCATATACATACACGTGAGCAATTCATACCAACACCGGTACTTGTACAATTATACAACTAATCACAATTGCTTCTTCTTTAGCAGCCTTCACTTAAGAATCCTACAAATAGACAACATAAGCCAAATGAAAATTTTAGATCTTTGAACGGTTAGCAGGGGATGAAAAATCAACCCATTTCTTATGCATGCATACTCGGGTTGAAATTTAGCTTACACGCAAACAAATTGGCCAAAGAGTTATAGTCCCTTGTTGAAGTTTAACACTAATAATAAAAAGATTTAAGAAAGTTTTTTATCAGTAAACTGGTATGAGTATGAATGATGTTACCTGTAAGTATTGATGGAAAGAAAGCATATTTTGGAAGAGTTGTAGCTTTCTCCCCCATCCGCTGAATAAAACGGCTAATATCAAAGCTTCTTCCAGTGATATGAGACTTGAATTTTTCCAACGGATAAGAAAGTTTACTGTTTTTACCATCCATATAAATGGCATATCCAAATAACTTTTAAGCCTCAATTCCATCCACACAATCTGCAACATCTCAATAGTAAGACATTTGCAAATTTTAGGTTACAAAAATTGCATAATTAGGCTTAGGGAAACAAAGTGGAATCCTACCGTCAAGACCAAACTCTATTAGTTTAAGATAACCTCCTAGTTGAAGAAGTTCGCCAACAATTCTATCAGATTCAGTCAAGTCCCTTTCAATCACATGAACGCGACGTCAATGTTGATTAATTTAAGCAACATCTTAAAAAGTAATTACAATTTAACCTTAAGGAAATTATACAAATTAATTTTTCTAAAAATACCCACTTTAACAACTTCGACTTCATAGTATGCTTGGCTAATGGTTTGCACAAAAGAAAATCAACATCAATGAAAAGGTATATTCAGTATTTTGGAAATACAAAATATTGTTATACATTCATTTAACAGACCTCTTAAAAAGATAGGCCTCGTTTTCCTCGTGTTTAGATTTCAAGGCAACATCAACCCTGTCACTTAATCATAAAAGGTGCGAAGACAATACCTTGTGTCCGAGTGCTTTTGGATCCTATATTCTCAGATGCCATTTGGATTGGCGTTACGAAAGATCTGGTAGCAAGATTTCTCTGTCAGCGGCAAAAGTTTCGCGATCGCTTTTTTTTTGGCCAACAGAATCGTGAAAACCGGAACCTGTGTTATATGAGAAGGCGAAAATGTAAGCACCCTTTAATTTTAACAATTGCAGCAAACAAACAATGGGTATAAAGAATGAAGAATATCAATAGTTGTTAACAACCTTCGCGGGAGGGACTAACGAATGCAACAATTCCAAAGTCAGCATGTTTCTGCAATGAGGAAATAACCTCTTGGCATCTATTTTCTGCCCGAAAACTGATAGAAGACGATTCACCTAAATTCAATCATTTATGAGAACCCAAAAACTAAATACATAACAGATACAAATTAAATACAACACCTCAACATAAATGTGTCATACCTATAGTCCGTATACTCCCAGTCTGCCTAAACAGAAGTTGTAAGTGTCATCACAAAAAGGGTCGTCCATAACAACTAAAGCTTATGTAACAACGTATGCAATAAAAAAGGCATTGGAGGCTGCAGTTTGTGGTAACTTTAATGCATTCTAAAGAGTATTAACATAGTAACGACAAACTTTCTGAGCTATAGTTGGTTATCACTAAACCATATCCAAGGTGATCTTAAATGTTTCTTAGAAGGTGTTTGGGAGAGCATCTTGAAATACAAACAGACACTAACACTTTCCTAATTAGATGGGAATTATAGCGATAGCTAGGAATTTAAGCGATAGATTGGAATTAACAGTAGCACCAAAGATATTTCCGCAACTAAACCGGTAGCTGGGAATTAAAAATACTATTCAAACATATACTAATTATCATTACGCATTAGCATTACTTGTGACAACATAAGATTAACAATAGTATTAATAAAACGTGGAAATTAACTACATGCTACAAACACGATTGGAGGTCCAATGGTTGTTGCGTTCGTTGTAACTCTGGATCACAATGATGATAAAAGAGCCACTAACCGTTTCTTATAGGGAATTAGGTCTGTCTATTAGTTAATGGATCAAATATACTTAGTTTGGTCATGGGTCAGGTCATCACCGATTAGATCAGATCATTAATTACAGATCTGGCGATCATTGATCCCATCCTTGGTCATGGGTCACGTCAGTTTTGATTAGTTCCGATCATTAAGTGCATATCTGATCATTAATTGATCCCATATAAATCTGGAAAGTCTGTGTTCTATCATGGAACTCACACCATCTTGTGCCAAGATATCGTAGATATACTTCCACTGACATCTAAATATACTCTTACAGAATCTAGTCTTGTAGACGCTCAAGTTCTAAAAAATGTATTAATTAGCGAGAAAGAACCTTGAATATATAGTATGGCCATTGATCTAGTGCAAACAAACATAAAAGAATTCTGAATTTAAAGTCATTATCCTTCTACACCCACATACCTACATCAAGCATCAAATTCTGAGTGACCTTCATTGGCAGGCATAGTGATGTATGTTGAACTATTAGCTACACAGACTAATAACATTCTATACTATAACATAAAAACAGTTTGTTGTCATCGGTTATTATTTTTAATGTTAAGAAATTAGTTTGACAGTGCAAAAGTGTTTATAATGCTACTTTCATCTTAACAGCGGAGTTTCTATGGGATAACCCCGCGACCGGCACCTATCAGCAATACATATTGCGAACTACCAGTAGGACCCAATCTGGCTTGAATATAGTCATGGTCTCATGTGCTTATCTTTATGACATTCATCACGTATCATTATGTTATGGTTTGAGTCTGTTAAGATGTGTGGTGCTAACGTAACAACTTATCAGCGATATCAAAAAACGTGATATTAGTTACTTCCAATTCCTTTAAAATGGCTTTCAAAATCAATTTACGGTCGACCGAGTCATATTTCTTCTTCCTATAATTCCTAGCATTATCAGTCTACTCTATCTCGTTTTTTTGTTTTTTTCTTTGTTAGCATCCAACTTAAACTTCTACGCAAAGAACTTACCACCCTGCTTACTAAACACGTTTATAAATCAGAAAGTGGCTCCAAGGTAATAATGTAGAACCTGATAAATTTGTTGCATACACCAAAAAGATCAATTGCTTAGAAATCAATCCTTAACATATGACAAAACGATTTACATGATGTCGTCCCTGTTTTTATCTCTTAACCATTTCCCCATCAATTTAACACCCCACTCACCACCTCTATTTCCCCAACCACTGCCACCATGACAAATACCATTAACATACCTGACCCTACCATTTTCATATCTAGGAACACCTCATCACGACCTGTGTGTTTGTCACTCATTGCGACCAATAAGCAGTGCACTATTAAGTGGTGCAGCCAATATTTTTAGTTTTTGGTAACCTCCCAGATCTACCTATTGCACCAACTAAACATGTATAATGCTTGATCCATGGTTCTAATTTGTACTATATAACACCATATATCGTAAATTAGTATTTGAACACTAAATCGACACTATAAATGCAATCAAAACACAATAAAGCCACCAATTTTCAAAAGTTGTTTCTGGTTGGGGCGAGGTAATTTTCATGACACACTTAAACAACTCATGGGGTGTTTGGGATTCCTTAATAAAACTGTCTATCTGCTAATTCTTTTGAAACTACTTATCAATGTAAAAGATCCTCGATCATTGTTCAAATAGTAAATCACTTAATTGGAGGCGTTGGATAATTAACACGCTATCAATGACCCGCTACTCAATCCACAATCCGGCCACATCTACTCGTAATTCGATTAGCTTCTGAATATGTATTCAGTATGAGCAGGTATTTTAGCTACACAGTACCATTATTAAATTAAAACTTATATACACATACCTTATTTAGTTTCTTATTGGCAGAAGTAGCATCGATTGTTCGTCCATAATTTTTTCGTCCTTCAAGTATCTTTCTCGTTTACCGGACAACGGACTTGTCACTTTGTTTCTCCTTCTGTTTTTCAATCCTATTACATCAGACACCAACAATCGCCCACTTCTGATATGGAGCCGGAGCTGGTGGTGAGATGATCCACTCATCAATCCTAATAAGTTCAGAGCTTGAAAGAAGGAAACGCATTTCAAACTTCGTTATCTTACTTTGAAATAGGATGAGTATATAAGGTCATTAGCATATAAGGTGGATTAAAATTAAGCTATCGAACACATGATGTTCATTGATTTTAATCACGAAACTGAAAAACGGCTCCCATTCAAAAATAATCATAGCAACCTATTTTAAAATCACACAAAAATAATCAATAACTCAGAATAAAACATACCTTAGAATGATATTTGATTGTGATTGTCAATTGGACCTACGAATCATTAACCTGAAAATAAACACAATAAAATAAATCAATCAATTTAAAGAATTAGGTCAATAATAAAAATTGAGGGCGAACAAAATTGAACAATAAAAGAACAAAACCCTGTACATGCTTGCAACTTCAATGGTAGGCAAATGGAGAGGCTGCTATTGAAGACGATTTGTAAATGCTCCCTCATTAAAACCATGTACCTGCTTGCAACTTCAATGATAGGCAAATGGAGAGGCTGCTATTGAAGACGATTTGTAAATGCTCTCTCATTAAGACAACACATTGAATATAGGAAAACTGAATCTTTTATAGTATAAGGATTTCAGTAAATAAAATCACACATTGTCTCACTGTAAGAACACATTTAGAGCTCAAGGTGCTATGAAGCTTGTCAATCCCATGTAGCCCTAGCCACTTCGCACGTTACCACACCGGATAGGGTGCGAGCGAGTTGCTTCGCCAAATACTTGGTGTTCCCCAAAAGGGAGAAGTGTGTTTAATTTTATTTATTTTTTGAATTTATGTTTTAGTTGGGTATGGTGTATCTCAAAAATAAAGCTTTGGCTTAAATTATTGAGAGGGTGCTTTGAGTGTGAGAGTGAGAGGTAAGTGAAAAAGAGAGAAACTAACATGGAATTGAAATAACGTTTTAGCTCACTTTACTACAACTTGTGCTCTTAAAGTAAACCCAGCTAAAAGTTGATGAAGGAGACCGTATACACAGTATGTGAGATTGTTATTCTTCGTCTTTCAAGAAAGAAACATCGAACCATTCACCAACTTGACAAATAAATCAAAGAAATGAACCAACTACACGAAAACACAATTGGTATGCCTTTTATATGTCTAAGTGTGATGGGTGAAGTACGGGAAACATGCAGGAAACTATGTTTCTCTTACGGGAACCATAAATCATCCGCATTTATTCATGAATATCAAGTCACGAGCGAAAAATCATCCGCTTTGGTTGTTGTATGTGAATATTTGTGTTTTAAAGATACTTTTAAATGATAAAAAATAAAAAAAAGTTAAAAATTTTGAAAAAGAAAAAGTGTTTCAATATTTAAAGAAAAGTTGTAAAAAATGTTTAAAAATAAGAAAAAACTGATGTAAAGCTGATATAACAAATGAAAATCATCACATCCTCTGCGCTAATGAATAATACCATGTTTTATAGTTTATCTAATGATTGTTAAAATATTTGTCACGTTTTATGGAATCCACGGTTGGAATTGAATTGTTTGAGATTGAAAACCTTTTTAGTCCACTTTATGGACATCTATTGCTTCAACCAACCTCTTTTGACAGCTTTCATAAAAAAGGATAACACCAATATCATAATGGCTACTGATTTGCACACTCAAAAATAATTAGGACTACTCAATATACAAGCAGTTAAAACACAATATACAAATATGTAATACACAAAAAAAATATCCTAATAAAAATAATAAGTGTGCAAATCAATTCTTTTTTTCTATATACTCTATAAATTATGACCAGTGACATAGCGTCTCATTATTGTTCTTTAGAGCATCTTCAATGCTAAAAAGTCTTAATGATTTTTTGCATTTAATGCAAAACACATTGAATGAGTATAGCTTTTACAAATGACTTGTTATTTAATAAGTCATTGTAAAAAGCTATGTAAAAAGCTTTTAATGCAATAAGAAAAAACCCATCAAAAAGCTTTTTAAAATAGTAAAAAATCATTCTTTATTTTACCCATTGAAGATGATCTTACATCAATTATTACATAATGAATCAACAAATAATATCAATTAGTATAAAGTCTACAATGAATATATCTCTATCATAACATGACCTGAATCAACTGGGCCAGGTCATTCAATATGGATCAAACCAAGTCCAAGGCACCACCATTGTAACTATGCTCTGATGAGGTGGATGAAATGGTAAGTTGACCATTGAGATCAGACACACTATCTTGTAAAGTCAATAACAAATGCGAAGTACTAAAACTTAGTGATGGTTTAGCCCTTGAAACAACAGGCACATCAGCCTCACCCACAAGCATTTGGACCACGTTTCGCATAGTGGGTCGAATTGTTGGGTCAGGGTGCGAACACACCAAGCCGATTAACAAGATTTTCCGCATCTCTGCCGCGTCATACTCACCACACAATCGTGGGTCGGCCGCGTCTAATAACCGCTCTTCCTTATGCAAACTCCATACCCATTCCACCAAGTTACTATTTTCCCTCTTTTTCACAAACCCGGTCCCCTCTTTCTCAATGGGCCGTCGACCTGTGGCTACTTCTAACACAACTGCACCAAAACTAAAAGCATCAGTTTTCTCACTAGCACGACCTGTTAACAAGTACTCGGGTGCTAAGTACCCCATGGTCCCGGCTGCCACCGTGGCGTCTGGTGACTTATCATGCTCGATTCTTCTCGCTAACCCAAAATCGCCTAATTTCGCACAAAAGCCTTCATCCAACATAATATTACTAGCTTTTACATCTCTATGTATAACTTGATTTTCACACTCTTGATGCAAATAAGCCAATGCAGACGCCACACCCATCAAAATCTTACTCCTATGAACCCACGGAAGAACCATTTTGGACTCGAAAAGCGCTTTATCAAGTGACCCATTTGGCATCAAGTCATAAACCAACAATATCTCACCCTTTTCATGACACCAACCTTGTAACCTCACAAGATTCCTATGTCTAAGCGTCCCAATAATCGACAACTCAGATAAAAACTCGGCCATACCTTGACCACCACTATGACTACACCTCTTTACCGCAACCACCTCACCCGAATCCAACAACACACCCTTGTAAACAGTCCCAAATGCTCCATGCCCGATCACCCGGGTCGGGTCAAAACTTTTTGTAGATACTTTTAGCTCCTTGTATGAAAATTCCTTAGGGGTTTTAATAATCTCATCACCAAAAAACTGTGGCTTTTTCCTATCTTTCATTTTTTTCGAATAAGCCCATACTAAAAAAACCGTGCACAACGCTAAAAAAAATGCACCGGCTGTCACAACACCCACAACAGCCCCTGCCCCTTGTTTACACAAACTGTTAGTACATTTACTCTTCCTTCGCGGATGCACCCGAGGTGACTCGGTTGGCGCGATAGACGGTGGCACTGAGTCAACGGGGCCAACCGAGTTAGCCGCGGGTGCGGTAAAATTAACAGTAGAAGGTGGAGGTTGTGATTTCGCGTCATCAAAAGATGACGCGAAAGTCCACCACTCAACTGAGTGGACTTCCGTACTCCCTTGAGTTGACCCGGTAAACCCGACATACATAAACTCGTTTAAGTACTTACTTAAATCGAGTTTAACTGATAAAACGGGTTTACTCGGTTTCATATTCGAGTACGAAACCGAGATATTGAGCTGGTGACTCGACCCGTTGTACTCCACCCACGAGTTAACCAAATCACCACTTTTTAAATCCACGTTGATCAAATCTAAATCCGAGGAATAATCAGAAACCATCGAGGCTAAATCAACACCTATATGGTTCCCATTAATATCCTCAAACTCAACATCCATTAAAGTATCGAACTCGATACCAATAGCACCGGTGGGTACACCTAGATACCCACCAGAGCCTCCGATGACGTCATCATCGGGGGCGATCACAAAAGCCAACCCACCACCTATAGAGTCTGGATTCAAGTTCGATATGGCGAAAGAAAAAAAAGTTGCGAAACTCGCTGGAATGTTATTTCCAGCGCGTTTAAAACGCACTGGTTTTTTGTACAAGACCGCGCCGGCCCCAGAAGTGGGGACGGCGAGGTCTTGTGTGAGCATTATGCTCGTATTAACTAAACGGGCGTCACCCATTAGTTTTAATGTGTTTAATGAAAGTGATTGGAAGTCGAAAGATATTGTTTCAGCTGCAGCGTTATAAATAACGTTGTAGCTGAAACAATATATTAAATGGACGTAAAGTAACGCTAGGAGTTGCATTTTCTTTTAATGTTGGATTTGGTGTAAGAACATCATAGATATTGTGAGTTTGGGAGAGGTTTTTTTGGACTATGAAAATGTAGATGATGAATGAAATGTGAAGAGTATACAGAGATGGATGAGGTGGATGACACGTGGACAGACATAACGGTCATTTTTTTCGGCCTATGTGTGAAAGATTCTTTATCCATTTCACAAATGTGAATGTAACTTTACATGGTATTTAATGGTGCAATAATGTTGAATATGAAAATAAGATGTAATAGTATTACATATTACTTTATTAAATATTGGACTAAAATGAAATAATATTATGTGAATAAATGTTTGTATGTTGTCAGATGTTACAGTATTATTTTTTGTTAAGAAGATAAACTAATATTAAATTTGAATGTACAGTATAACGTTTATTATGGGAATACATAAATAGATTACAATATGATTACAGATAGAGGATAAGCTTTTTCATTTGAGCTGATTCTCTTTTTTCCTCAAAAGATTTTGGTGTATACATCTTTTGCCCCAAAAAATAGTGTGTTTTTTAAATGCCCCAGAGCGACCTAATTAAAAATTATTAAAAGTACAACCAAAAAATATTTTTTGTACTTTAAAATTGTACTTTTTTTGTACTTTTAATAATTTTTAATTAAGTCGCTCCGAAGCATTTAAGAAAGACCTTTTTTTTAAGGAAAAAGTGCGTACACCAAAATCTTTTTGGTGCAACCGATGCAATGACCCATCTCATCACTACGAATAAGCTCCGAATTACTCGTATGCATCTATGGATGTGTAAACGAATGTCACGGCTAATTTCATAAAACAGAATTAAAGTTTACAGATTTATCTTTATATCAAATAAGCAAAAGAAATAACATACCGATGCTTGTTTCGCCTAAATGTATCAGAACTATATAAGTTTCTGTATTATAAAAAAAACAAAAAACATGTTAGCAAACTGTCAAGTTAACGATCATACTGGATGCAAAGAGCAGTTAAAAGCTGATTTTTTGTGTGAAAAAAGCCATATAAACAGCTCATAAAAGCTGTAAAATACAACACAAAAGCTGTAAAAACGAAACACAAATGCTCCATGTTTCTGCTATTCAAGCATCCATGTTTTTTTGCTATATTCATGCTGCCCGATTTCGGCTGTAAAAATAACATAAATCTCAATAACAAAAATTTGTCAAAAAATAGCAGCAAACTAAAAAAAAATCCTCAATATGGATGTGCGACACATACTAAACCTTCTTCACTCAAAATAACTGATTTATAAAATTATATAAATTCTAAGAAAATGCCATCTATCTCAATCCGAGTTTGCTTAAGGCATGTTGATATATCAGAATATCAGATAAACAGTTTTAAGGGTGTTTGGGATTGCTTGTTTGATAATTTGTGAGTATTTATGAGTTGCTAAATTGGGTGATTTCATTTAGAGCATGGCTTAAATAGCTTATACAAATTCTAAGTTTTTTGGAGCATAGCCGAGATAACTCAAATTCCAAGTTTTTTGGAGCATGACCGAGACAACTTACACAAATTTCAAGTGTTTTTTTTCATTTTCGAGCATGGCTTAAACAGCTTTTAGTAAAGAATGATGTTAAAAAATAGATTCAATCTTTATAATTTATATACAGAACTTTAATTGGACCTTTGTACTTTGATTTTATCCTTTTCTTACCAATATGTTTGCAGGTGGAAGGAAGGAATACAATCTGAAGCGTTTAGGCTGCAGTAGCCTAATCAAAATATACGTTATTTCTGTAATTATCTATCCCGCACTCCTGTAATAGTCTCATCCTATAAATGTAGCTGCTGACCGAGAGTGCGAGTGCAAATCTAAAAGGCCCCTAACCAAACACACCCTACTCTTATTAAGCATTACCACAAACGAACGCTACAAACAGACGCTAACAATTTCTTAATTACCTGGGAACTAAAGCGATGGCTAGGAATTAATCACGCAAACACAAAGTACATACATAAATTGTTTGAAACTGAAATACCTGAAGTATACAAAGTCCTGTGCACCTTGTTGATACACGGCGTTTGAAAAACATGATTCACAAAAAAGCTTCATGCATAGTAAAACAAAAATAAAGAATCTGCACCGCCATACTTAGCTTGCAACCTGGAATGTTTGTAATCACACTATGTTATTATAACGAATGAAAGGATGAAACACGTTCACAAAGTATAATTGCTATTAATGACATAAGATTTTATCTTCTTACCTTCAATGCAACAGACCAAAAATCCATATATGCGCCTTTACTACGAATAAAAAGAAAACCATTGTTAACCACACTGATTTCAGTCCTTGTTTCAGCACCGTTTTAGCACCTAAACACCACGATTTCAGCCCTCAAACCCACCAATTCCAGCGCCTAAACCCATATGTTTCATCGGCCAACATTTCGGCACCAAAAGGGACCAATTCCAGCCTTTGTTTCAGCACCCAAACCCAAGCATTTCAACCTCTACTTTAGCCATAAAACACACCCGTTTAAGTCCCAATTCAACATCTAAATGCCCCGATTTTGGCTCCCAAACTGACACATTTTGAACCCTAAAACCCACACTCATTGAGCCCATAAACTCACCCGTTTTGGCCTGTGATTTGTCACTCTCGTATGGATACTCAGGTGGGGCTGTCCACAAACCCCACAATATGACTAAATGTAAACTAAGGAGCTCTATGGAAGAGTAGACGGTTGAGGGGAAAATAGCAGCCTGCACAACAACATATAAGCAAATCCGAATGACATATACGCGAGAATTGATCGTCTAAATAAACTACCATTAGTGAATCTTGATGGTTCATTGACTTGCCGGACTATTGTTGGAAAAGGCGTTTTCCATAATAGATATAGCAAGCTACAGAAGTACCTGCATAAATTTACAAAACTTATCATTAATATAAAAAAAATATGAAAAAGGGTAAAAAAGTTTGCTTTATCTCTTATTTCAAAGCAAAATCATACTTACATTCTTAACATCATTCAATATTAAACACATTACAAAATGTCAATTATATTTTTCTCAATACTTTTTTACAAAATAACCAAATCCGAACACCATTTCTTGTTATGCGTATTTTTTAAGCATCGTATAGATACTTATTCACACGTAATCCCGAACAATCTCAACACACATCAAAACCACTAAAACATATTACTCTAATAAAGTTAGCAAAGACTATATTTGTTAAACAAACACCATTTATATATGTATAAGCTATAAAAATTATTAAATTCAAAAGAAATAAGAGCAAATTTTGTGTAAACAATTTGGTACCTTTTTGTGTTTTGGCTTGTTCACCCATGTGAGACCAACATACAGGCGGCTAAACACGTCAAATAAGCACAACCCTCTTCAAATGACCCACAAACAAAAACATTTTAAATATCTATTTTCCTCTTCTTTTTTGCTTCCTCTTATAGGCCCATCCGTAACCCACAAATGCAACAATCTTGAAACACAAAAAACAAACATTTTTAGTTAATATTGGTAAAGAATAAAAACACCCATTTGGTTAAAACACTAAAAAGATTTATAAAAAAATAATGGCAACAAAGAACATGCAAAAATACCTTGTGGGTCGAGGTGGATTTAGTGTGTGTTCTTGGTGTAAGTTTGTGTTTTTTTAGAAGTTTGGTGGGAGAAAAATGATATTTTGAGAGAATAAGATGATTGTGGTGGATTTGATGAATCATAAGATTCTGGTATGCATTTGATAGACACGTGGATTATACGTGTTCATGAGACTGGAGGAGTGGAGAAGGTATAAAGGCGCGGGTTGGGTTCATTTCGGCGGGTTCCGGCAGGTATTGTTGGAAAAGGCGTTTTCCATAATAGATATGGCAAGCTACAGAAGTACCTACATAAATTTACAAAACTTATCATTAATATAAAAAAAATATGAAAAATGGTAAAAAAAAAGTTTGCTTTATCTCTTATTTCAAAGCAAAATCATACTTACATTCTTAACATCATTAAATATTAAACACATTACAAAAGGTAAATTATATTTTTCCCAATACTTTTTTACAAAATAACCAAATCCGAACACCATTTCTTGTTATGCGTATTTTTTAAGCATCATATAAATACTTATTCACACGTAATCCCGAACAATCTCAACACACATCAAAACCACTAAAATATATTCCACAACTAAAGAAAGCAAAGCAATATTATAAAACTAACACCAATTATATATTAATAGCTATAAAATTGTTAAATTCAAAAGAAATAAGAGCCAATTTTTGGTGTAAACAATTTGGTACCTTTTTGTGTTTTGGCTTGTTCACCCATGTGAGACCAACAGGCGTCTAAACACGTTAAATCAGCCACCAACCCTCTTCAAATGACCCACAAACAAAAACATTTTAAATATCTATTTTCCTCTTCTTTTTGCTTCCTCTTATAGGCCCATCCGTAACCCACAAATGCAACAATCTTGAAACACAAAAAACAAACATTTTTAGTTAATATTGGTAAAAATTAAAAACACCCATTTGGTTAAAACACTAAAAAGATTTATAAAAATTAATGACAACAAAGAACATGCAAAAGTACCTTGTGGGTCGAGGTGGATTTACTGTGTGTTCTTAGCCAAAACCCGAGTATCCATTTCACATTTGAGCCAAATCAGACAATTTCGTTAAATCTGATTTGGCTCAAATGTGAAATGGATACTCGGGTTTTGGCTTAAACCCGCAAATTTTTAAAAAAATGGACCAAAAGTGTTATACCCGGTAAAGATAGTGGACCAAAATTGTAGTTTCCTCTTTTTTGTACTTTAAAATTGTATTTTTTTGTACTTTTAATAATTTTTAATTAAGTCGCTCCGAAGCATTTAAGGAAGACCTTTTTTTTAAGGAAAAAGTGCGTACACCAAAATCTTTTTGGGAAAAAAAAGAATTAGCTCTTTTCATTTAGGGTAAATGATAGTACAAAAATATAACAAATTTAATGGTATTTTTTAATTTGAATGTCGTTTTTTTTCCTTACATAAAAAGATATTTAACTTAATTTTTTTTAAAAAGATTATCTCGGTAAATTGCATTTAACTTATTTTCTTTTGCTAATTTGAGTATTTTTATTAAATATTTAACTATCAACTTTTAAGTTTTACATTTCAAGTTCACCGTTGCTACCACCACAATCAATCATTGTCGCCACCACCAAGTCCGCCCACCACCATCACTACCAAGCACCACCTCGACCACCAGCTCTACCCACCAACGCCGCAAACCACCGACCGCACCCACCACTGCCACAAACCACCGGCCGCACCCACCACCTACCATCGTCGCCACCAGCAACCCCACCTACGCACCAATACCACCACCAACCCCCACCGCCATCACCAACCCCACCCATCATCGTTTTACAACAACGATACCCACACTGTCGTCACCACTATTGTCACCAACTAACCAACACCGTCGTCATAACCATCATAGCTCATTGACATCGTCACTAACATGCCGACCACCATTGCCATAGGTGGTGGATGGGTTGGTGGTTGAGGTTGGAGGTTTGTGGCGATGGTGGGTAAGGTTGGCGATTTACGGTGGTGGTGGGTGAGGTTGGTAGTGGAGGCAGTGCTTGGTAGTGATGGTGGTAGGGAAGCTGGGTAGTGGCGACGATGATTGGGATGGTGGTAGCAGCGGTGGACTTGAAATATAAAATTTAACGGGTGATCGTTAAATATTTAACGAAATATCTAAATTGAAAAAAAAATTAGGTGCATTTTTATGTAAGGAAAAAAATACGATACCTTTATACATTGGTTAGAAATGACCATTAAGTTTGATATTTTTTATGTCATTTACCATTTCATAGTTTTTGACTTTTTGAAATTAAAAGTTAAAACCTTTTTTATGAACAAAAGCATCTGGTAGGAATATATCTTTATGCTATACTTTCTAAAATAATCTACAAATGCTGTATTTTTAATTACATACAACAAGGTATAAACAGAATAAACATTATGTAATAATAAACAAAATATAATATCGGATATCTTTGAAATAAAAATATAAGAGTATTGATAAATAGACCTACTAACTAGACCTACAAGTATGCCTACTCCATTCACAATTTGACAAGTGTAATACACTCATTTTTCTCTCATCATATCCACCAATCAATTCATAACTTCCATCAATCACATTTGTAGGTCTATTTTTAGGTTTATCAATTTGTTATACAAATCATTTTTCTAAAAATAAATGTGTAGTGGTAAGTGTATACATTCAACATAAGATGATGTGTGAAAATCACATTTCAAATATACATATTGTCAAACCATTTCTGAAAATGTGAAGTATCTATATTCTATAGTTTTCGAAATCAATATATTTCATTATTCCCTCGTATCTACCAATTTGATCTGAATAAAAAATAAAGGTGTTGATTTACTCTCTTATTGTGTTCGGAAAATTGGCGATGGTGCCTTGACGAGGTTCTGGGAAGATGTGTGGTGCGGAGATAAGCCTCTCAAAACCTTATTCCCTCGTATCTACCAACTTGATTTGAATAAGCTTTGTCCTGTTAAGAATCGGCTTCATCTTCAGGTCTCAAGTCCTGGGTTTAGGCGTCAACCACGTGGAGGAGCTGAAATGGTTCAATTCCTAAATTTACAATCTATGATTGGGGAGGTTGTGCTTTCGAACCAAGAAGATTCTTGGCAGTGGGCGTTACATAATTTTGGTTATACCGTTGCATCTACTCGTTCTCTTATTGATTCCAAATTCCTGGATACGGCTGCTATCTCTACTCACTGGGTTCGTTGCATTCCTATCAAGGTTAACATCTTTATTTGGAGATTATCTCTTAATAAACTTCCTTCTAAGGGAGTTGATATTGGTTCGATTTTATGTCCCATTTGTGAGGAGGATGTCGAAACAATCAATCATGTCTTCTTTTCTTGTGATTTGGTGATGGCTTTGGGGGCTAAGTTCGCTAGGTAGTGGGACCTTGACATTCCGGTTTGCGTTAATATTTCGGACTGGTATGAGTGGCTTAGTACTTTGCATGTTTCAAATAAGGTGAAGTCAATTCTTGAAGGAGTTGGAGGGACCCTTATCTGGATCATATGGAGTTATAGGAATAGCTTGATTTTCTCTAACTCTCCTCCTAAGAAGGCGGTGTTATGGGACTCCATTGTTTCTCAATCGTATTTGTGGATTTCTTCTAGAAATCAAAAGTTTCGTATTTTTTAGGTTGATTGGTTGCGTAATCCTATTGTATCTATATCTCTATTGTAATGTCTTTAGCTAGCTTTTGCTAGTTTCTAATAAAAATCCGCCGTTAAAAAAAATCGGGTATTTCATTAAATATTGTCATAATTATTGTTATAATATACAAAAAAAAACAGCATTAATGCCTAGAAAAGTAGAAACTAAGGCCATCGAGCTCAAAATACAAATGTTGTTAACATGTTGCTTTTTGGCTTTTTCGTTAGTTAACGGTAATAAACTATCAATTGAATTTACTATGTAAGTTTGTTTTAGGTTGGTCACCACAATGACCATCAATGATCTTCATTTTTTTTATTATATTAGTTTTTTTTATCTCCAACGACTTACATACGATTTTTTATCACTACAAAGTGGCCTACACTACAAAATATGTACGTCACAAAAATACATTTTAATTAATTAAATACACACACATACATCACTCGACCTAGGTCGAGAAGACGACCCAAAAGTCCTAAAGGTCGACCTTGACCGACGACCTACTACAAAACGACCTCCCGACGACCTCTTGATCGACCTCCTTATAATGCCCAGCCTAAAAAAGCAAACACTTTATTTTAGAGGAATTGATTTGTACACTTACTTTTTTTTTATTGTGACACTCTTTTCTGTGCATTACATGCTTGTATTGTACAGTGAATGTCCCAATTAAAAATTTAAGTGCAAATCCCTAGCCTTATTTTAAAGAGTTGTTTATTAAAAAGTTAACGGTAACTAAAACTTCAAAGGATATACAAACGGGGTATCTTGCTTACTTTGACTTTTAAGGCTTTGATTTTGACTTGCAGTTGTTCCATACATCCATGTTGATCATGGTTTGACCAATAGATTTCACACTTCATGTTTATTACTGTAACAAAGATATTGGTATTAAAATATTATATTGTGATCGACCGACTAGTATACATTACTTCGCCGAGGATGCCAAAACTAAACTTTTCGTCCGGTCCACGACTCGGTCCATCCGATCAAAAAACCCGATATAATACTGTAGGACCGGACCGGACCGACCGAAGACCGTTCCCCGTACCAGACCGACCCGGACCGGACCGTACTATTTTCGGTCGGTCCGCTGTCCGGCACTTAAGCAAACCAATCGACCTGCGGCCGGACCTAATCTAGTCCGACCGGTCCTTAGACAATGCTCACCCCTACATCCATGTTATATCAAGTGTATACCACAGAAAATACACACTTCAGAGGATAATAAAAACGATAATGGAGAATACCAATATTAAATTGTGAACGACCGACTAGTATACCTTACTATCCGCCGAGGAGCCCAAACTTAACTATATCCTAGCCAGAAATACTAACTACACATATGTTTTAATGGCTTTTTGTCATTACCATTTTATTTTTGCCAATGTTACACAATCGTATTTAAAGAGCTGAAAAATTTGTTTTCAGAACCATGAACATTATAGATTACTTTAAAATGAATGAAGTGTTTTAACCAAGGTAGTTTGATTTGTGCAACACCATTTTTACTTAATACACTGCCTATATCTTTCATATGTATTCTTATTTGGATTTCCGTTCTATCAATATCCCGATTTATAAATATTTTCACAAAGAAAGACGAAGAGAACCTACTACAAAAAGTCAAAAGGTAGTAGTAGTACACCGTTAATGTAACAAAAGGAGCATTTACAACTTGTCTTTTCAATCAAATGTTGTGACAAGATTAAGACTAAAGCATACGAATAAAAAATAAGAGCTTTTGTATTAATATTTTAAAGCATGATGTTACAATACCAACTAGATATATTTTTTTTAATGATTAATTGCATATTTGGTCCTGTTGTATGCCAAATGCAGATATTGGGACCCTAACTTTCGAAATATGCAATGAGAGTCCCTATTTTCAAGTTTCCGTTGCATTTTTGGTCCCACGTGTCAACGTTGACGAAGTGGTAATTTTAGTCAATTATATATTCTGTTGTGTTATTTTTCTTTTAATATTAACAAAGTAAATTGCATTTTTTGTGACTGTGGTTTGGCCAAATTGCAGGTTTAGTACGAAATTTAAAAAAAAAACACGAAATTTAAAAAAAAAATTCGTAAAGTACGAAATTTAAAAAAAAAATTAAAGCACGGAAAAAAAAATTTAAATTTTTTTTTTCGTAAAGTACGAAATTTTTAAAAAAAAAGCACGGAAAATTTTTATTTTTTTTTTTTTTTTTAAATTTCGTTTTAAATTTAAAAAAAATTTTAAAAAAATATTTCGTTTTAAATTTAAAAAAAAAATTAAATTTAAAAAAATTTAAAAAAGAAAAAATTTCGTTTTAAAAAAAGCACGGAAAAAAAAAATTTCGTTTTAAATTTAAAAAAAAATTTAAAATTTTTTTTCTTCGTAAAGTACGAAATTTAAAGCACTGAAAAAAAGCATGGAAAAAAAAATTTTAAAAATTTAAGAAATTTTCGTAAAAAAATTTTTAAAAAAAAATTCGTTTTAAAAAAAGCACGGAAAAAAAAAATTTCGTTCTAAATTTTAAAAAAAAAAATTTAATTTTTTTTTTCGTAAAGTACGAAATTTAAAGCACTGAAAAAAAGCACGGAAAAAAAAAATTTAAAAATTTTCGTAAAAATTTAAGAAATTTTCGTAAAAAAATTTTTTTAAAAAAAATTTCGTTTTAAAAAAAGCACGGAAAAAAAAAAGTTCGTTTTAAATTAAAAAAAAAAAATTCTAAATTTTTTTTTTTCGTAAAGTACGAAATTTAAAGCACTGAAAAAAAGCACGGAAAAAAATTTTTTAAAAAATTTTTTCGTAAAAATTTAAGAAATTTTCGTAAAAAAAAATTTAAAATCACAGGGACCAAAAATGCAATTTACGCTTGTTAATATTAAAAGAAAATAGAAAAAGAAAAAGATAAGGGTAGTTTAGTCATTTAACTCTGGTCGAGGACCAAAAATACAACGGAAACTTGAAAATAGGGACTCTCACTGCAATTTCGAAAGTTAAGGTCCCAAATCTGCAATTTGGCCATACCACACTTGTAACTTTACATAAAAAAAAATTTTAATTTTTTTTTAAATTTAAAACGAAAATTTTTTTTTCCGTGTTTTTTTTTAAAACGAAATTTTTTCTTTTTTAAATTTAAATTTTTTTTTTTTAAATTTAAAACGAAAATTTTTTTTTAAAATTTTTTTTAAATTTAAAACGAAATTTTTTTTTTTAAAAAAAAAAATTTTCCGTGCTTTTTTTTTTAAAATTTCGTACTTTACGAAAAAAAAAAATTTAAATTTTTTTTCCGTGCTTTTAAATTTTTTTTTTAAATTTCGTACTTTACGAATTTTTTTTTTAAATTTCGTGTTTTTTTTAAATTTGTACTAAACCTGCAATTTGCCAAACACACAGGGACCAATAGCAATTTAACATCATTTTAATATAAAAGAAAACACAACAGAAAATATAAATGACTAAAATACCCTTCGTCAACGTTGACCGGGGACCAAAAATGCAACGGAAACTTGAAAATAGGGACTCTCACTGCAATTTCGAAAGTTAGGGTCCCAAATCTGCAATTTGGCCATACCACAGGGACCAAAAATGCAATTAACTCTTTAAAAAAATTAATCTAGATGGTATGTTAACATCATGCTTTAAAAAATAATAATCCAAATCTCTCTATCTTTTATTCGTAGCTTTGCTCAATCTTGTCGCAACATTTTGATTGAAAAGGACAAGTTGAAAATGCTCCTTTTGTTACATTAACGTATACTACTACTTAACCTTATGACTTTGTAGGAGGTTTCTCTTCGTCTTTCTTTGTAAAAATAACATAAATCGGGATATTGATAGAACGGAAATAGGTCAAATACGGAGAATACAGATGAAAAGATATAGGCAGTGTATTAAGTAAAAATGGTGTTGCACATACAAATTTCAAACTAACATTGGGGGTGGGTTGTATAAAATACCTCAGTCATGTTTTAAGTAAACAAAGAATTGGTCATGGGTTCAGAAAACAAAGTTTTTCGAGACTTTAAAACGATTGGTAAACATGGCAAAAGAATAGAATGGTAATGGACAAAAAGCACATGAAAACATAAGTGTATTATTATTTTGGCCTAGATATAGTTTAGTTTCTGGCAATCACTCGGCGAAGTAATGTATACTAGTCGGTTCCGATCACAATATAATAATTTTAAGACCTATAACTTTGTTAATAAACATGAAGTTGAAATCTGTTGGTAAAACCTTGAAGTAACAAGGAGTAGGGGTGAAGCAGATGTCAAGAACGGTCCGGACAAATCGGACCGACCAGGACTGAAATGGTTCAGATAAAGCCGGACCGCGGACCAGACCCGAAAATAGTACGGTCCGGTCCGGGTCGGTCTGGTACGGGTCGGTCTTCGGTCCGGTCCGGTCCGGTCCTACACGTATTATCATCGGGTTTTTGGTCGGACTGGACCGACCGGACCGACCGAATAACCGAGGACCAGAATTGTCCAAAATACCGAACCGCAAACCGGTAATACCGAAATCCTTCGTCCGGGCGAGGTCCGGTTCGGTCCGGTCATTCCGGTCCTGTCCGGGGTCGGAGGCGGTTTAGTATACTCACCCCTACATGGATGTTATAGGAACAACTACAAGTCAAAATCAAAGAGCCTTAAAAGTCAAAGTCTAAGCAAGATACCACCGTTAGTATATCCTATGAGTTTAGTTACCGTTAACATTTAATAAACAACTACTTTAAAATAAGGCTAGTGATAGTTGCACTCTTTAATTTTTAAATTGGGAACATCAATGTACAATACAAGCATTAATTGCACAGAAAGAAGTGTCACAAAATATAAAAAATGAGTGTGCAAATTCAATTCCTCTAAAATAAAGTGTTTAGACTTTTTGTAAGGCTGGGGAACACAATTTATAAGGGGGTCGAATCAAGAGGTCGTGCGGGAGTCGTTTTGTAGTAGGTTCGTCGGTCCATGATCGAACTTTAGGACTTTTGGGTCGTCTTTCTTTCTTGACCTAGGTCGAGTGATGTATGGTGTGTAGTATTTAATTAATTAAAATATTTTTTGTGACTACATACTTTGTAGTGTAGGTCACTTTGTATTGATAAAACAATGTACAAGTAAGTCGTTGCGTAGATAAAAACTAATATATAAAAACAAATAAAGATCGTTGATGGTGGGGTGACCAACCAAAAATCAAACTTACTTGTAAATTCAATTGATAGTTGATTACCGTTAACTAACGAAAAAGCCAAAAAGCAAACATGTTAACAACATTTGTAATTTGAGGACTCGATGGCCTAGTTTTTCTACTTTTCTATGCATTAACGCTGTTTTTTTTTTTGTATATTCTATAACAATAAAATTATGACAATATTTTAGATGAAATACCCCGATTTTTTTTTTTAACGGTCGGATTTTTATTATAAACTAGCAAAAGCTACTAAAGACAATACAATAGATGATATAAGATATACAAAGGATTACGCAACCAAGTCAACCTAAAAATACGAAAACTTATAGATTTCGTAGAAGAATCCACAAATACATTGAGAAACAATGGAGTCCCATAACACACCGGCCTTCTTAGGAAGGAGAGTTAGAGATAAAATCAAGCAATTCTATAACTCCATATGATCAGTAAGGGGTCCCTCCAAACTCCTTCAAGAATTGACTTCACCTTATTCGAAACATACAAAGTACTAAGCCACTCATACCCGTCCGAAATATTAGCGCAAACCAGAATGTCAAGGTCCCACTACCTAGCCAACTTAGCCCACAAAGCCATCGCCAAATCACAAGAGAAGAAGACATGATTTGATTGTTTCGACATCCTCCCTCACAAAGTGGGGACATAAAATCGAACCAATATCAACTCCCTTAGAATGGACGTTTATTAAGAGATAATCTCCAAATAAAGATGTTAACCTTGATAGGAATGCAACGAACCCAACGAGTGGAGATAGCAGCCGTATCCAGGAATTTGGAATCAATAAGAGAACGAGTAGATGCAACTAATAACCAAAATATGTAACAGCACCCCACTGCCAGAAACTTCTATGGTTCAGAAAGCACAACCTCCCCAATCATAGATTGTAAATTTAGGAATTGAACCATTTCAGCTCCTCCACGTGGTTGACGCCTAAACCCAGGACTTGAGACCTGAAGATGAAGCCGATTCTTAACAGGACAAAGCTTATTCAAATCAAGTTGGTAGATACGAGGGAATAAGGTTTTGAGAGGCTTGTCTCCGCACCACACATCTTCCCAGAACCTCGTCAAGGCACCATCACCAATTTTCCGAACACAATAAGAGAGTAAATCAATACCTTTATTTTTTATTCAGATCAAGTTGGTAGATACGAGGGAATAATGAAATACCCGATTTATATATTGATTTTCGAAAACTATAGATCATAGATACTTCACATTTTCAGAAATGGTTGACAATAAGTATATTTGAAATATGATTTTCACACATCATCTTATGTTGAGACTTTATATCACTTACCAACAACACACCATTTATTTTTAGAAAAATATTTTTGTATGCCTATTTGATGAACCTAACAATAAGGACCTACACACAGTGATTGGTGGAAGTTAAGAATGAATTGTGGTATGATGAGAGAAAAAATGAGTGTATTACACTTGTCAAATTGTGAATGGAGTAGACATACTTGTAGGTCTAGTTAGTAGGTCTATTTATCAATACTCTTATATTTTTATTTCAAAGATATCCGATATTATATTTTGTTTATTATTACATAATGTTTATTCTGTTTATACCTTGTTGTATGTAATTAAAAAATACACAATGTAGATTATTTTAGTTAGTAGAGCTAAAAGATACAGCCTACCAAGATGGCTTTTTGTTTCATAAAAGAAGGTTTTAAACTTATTAATTTCAAAAAGTCAAAAACTATATGTTAAATGAAAGGGTAAATGATATAAAAAATATCAAACTTAATGGTTATTTCTAACCAATGTATAAAGGTATCGTATTTTTTTCTTTACATAAAAAGGCACCTAATTTTTTTTCCAATTTAGATATTTCGTTAAATATTTAACGATCACCCGTTAAATTTTATATTTCAAGTCCACCGCTGCTACCACCATCCCAATCATCGTCGCCACTCACCCAGCTTCCTACTACCACCATCTACTAACCGAGCACTGCCTCCTACTACCAACCACACCACCACCACCGTAAATCGCCAACCTTACCCACCATCGCCACAAACCTCCAACCTCAACCACCAACCCATCCACCACCTATGGCAATGATGGTCGGCATGTTAGTGATGATGTCAATGAGCTATGATGGTTATGACGACGGTGTTGGTTAGTTGGTGACAATAGTGGTGACGACGGTGTGGGTATTGTTGTTGTAAAACGATGATGGGTGGGGTTGGTGGTGGCGGTGGTGGTTGGTGGTGGTATTGGTGCGTGGGTGGGTTGCTGGTGGCGACGATGGTAGGTGGTGGGTGCGGCCGGTGGTTTGTGGCAGTGGTGGGTGCGGCCGGTGGTTTGCGGCGTTGGTGGGTAGAGCTGGTGGTCGAGGTGGTGCTTGGTAGTGATGGATGTGGGCGTACTATGTGGTGGCGCGACAATGATCGATGGTTGTGTGGTAGCAACGGTGAACTTGAAATGTAAAACTTAAAAGTTGATAGTTAAATATTTAATAAAAATACTCAAATTAGCAAAAGAAAATAAGTTAAATGCAATTTACCGAGATAATCTTTTAAATAAAAAATTAAGTTAAATATCTTTTTATGTAAGGAAAAAAAACGACATTCTAATTAAAAAATACCATTAAATTTGTTATATTTTTGTACTATCATTTACCCTAAATGAAAAGAGCTAATTCTTTTTTTTGGCATCAAAAGATTTTGATTTGGCTCAAATGTGAAATGGATACTCGGGTTTTGGCTTAAACCCGCAAATTTTTAAAAAAATGGACCAAAAGTGTTATACCCGGTAAAGATAGTGGACCAAAATTGTAGTTTTCTCTACAAAAAAAGTACAAAAAATATTTTTTTGTTGTACTTTTCATAATTTTTAATTAGGTCGCTCTTGGGCATTTGAGGAACACACTATTTTTTGAGGCAAAAGTTGCATACACCAAAATCTTTTGGGGCAAAAAGAGAATTAGCTCAAATGAAAAAGCTTATCCTCTATCTGTAATCATAGGGGGAATTTCATATATACCCAATGAAACTTCATAAATTACATATTTCCCCAAAACACAAGTTTTCAATGCATAATGTACAATGAAATTAAAGCGTGTTTGGGGAAATATGTAAATATTGAAGTTTTTTTGGGGATACATGTAAATGCCCCGTAATCATATTGTAATCTATTTATGTAGGCAATTGATATTTACACATAGCTAATTGATCAATGCACATAATTTTTTTGTGAGTTGACAGTTCTGCCCTCCTTATATTTAATCTATATCATTTGACTTTTATTCTCAAAACTTCCAGCTAGCTATCCATTTATTATAGTTTGTCATCTTTTTCCCCATTTTAGCGCCAACATCTTCTAATGTTTCATATTATATATAAATAATACGAGTAGATATGCAATCAAGATTTACTACATATGCTTGACACTCACCAACTTCTTTACTGTTTTTCCCAAAGACTTACACAAAACTATTTTCTGAAATTCAGACTCAAAGTTATAACATGCACGGTTCGAATGTAGATAAATAACTTTACAGTAACATGAACTAATAGGAAAAGATTGATCTAGCACCAGGTGGGATCATATATATTCATTAGGTGAAGGATCTTCAGGATTCAAGGATAAGGTGTCAATTCTCCAATGTGGATGTACAAGGTCCATTGAAAGTGTCATTCCTTGCCAAGAACTTATCTTGTGATGACACGGA
>BQNB010055263.1:0-39182 GCA_026074375.1 Tanacetum coccineum
TGGAGTGCATCATGTATCTACAGAGAAAGGAATAGACATCTACATGCTGGTAGAGAAGGAGTATCCATTGTCAAGGGGAACTCTTACATTGATGCTGGTCGCAAAGCTCTTGGTGGATCAAGTTAATGAGATGTCCAGAGAACTTCTTAGAAAGATATTCATGCAGGCTGAAAGACCAAGAAGATGAAGTGTTTTTAACAATCCTCTCAAAGAACAAGGTTTAATTCAAGAAACTTGATGATTTGGAGGTACATTACAAGTTTAGGGGAGGATTATTGGGAATAAAAGGATTTTTAACTGTTACTACTGTTGGTTCAAGTTATAACTGCTGGTTAAAGTTACTGCTGCTGCTCAAGATTGAAGAAAAAGTTCTAAGTCATTACTACTGCTAGTGTAATATTAGTACTGCCAGTATAGAATATTACTACAGCTATAAGAGTATCTGCTGTTTACACTAAGTTTTATACTGTAGTCTTTTTAGTACTGCTAAAGAGATAGTATGAGATATTTTAGGAAAAGATATGTATGAGTAGAAAACGCGTTGTAAGCCCAGTATTGTTCCTTGATGTATAAAAGGAGACCCTAGGGCATGTAGTTTCAATATCTCATTCTCATGATTTAGTCATATATAGTTCACGGTTCTTGTATAACCCTAACACTATCAAGATTGTTTCGTATTAATAATATTGAGGCTTAAATGTTTGGTAACTATATAATCTTGTTTGTCCACTCGTTTTATTGCTTATTCTTCTTAAGTATCAAAGACTAGGTCCGCATAGTCTTTGAGTAGATCAATCAATTGTTTCTACATCAGTTGTCAAGGACTTATTTAATATAACTAAGCCTTTTACAAGCTAAGCAAGATCTACTCAAATGGGATCAAAACATATTGCAAAAATGGGAAACTTGAAAGGATCATAGGCGTAGTCATGACTTATATGCCGAATGCGTTAGGAGACATGACAGTTACACTGAAAGATCCATCAGGAACAATGGGTGGTTTAATTCATTACAAAGTCTTTCAACAGGAGGAGGGTTACGCAAGGTCTATCAAAGTCGGAGTTGTTTTGATACTTCATAATGTTTCTGTCTTTATCCCAAAACCATTAAACCATTATCTTAACATTACATTGAAATACATTGTTAAGGTTTTCGACAAGGACATGGAACTTTAATCTGATAAATGTTTAATTTTTCATTTGTTCGTTTATGTTTTTTTATCGAGTTGTATTAGAACAATTATCATCACTTGTAATGCTTGTTTACTTCAATGTCTACTTATTGTTGGTATATTAAACTCAACAATGCAGTATGAAATATTCGTAGCAATAAGTTGTTAAAGGTAAAAAGTATATACAATATAATTTCATGCTCATAGGTATACAAAATTATATAAAAATTCAACTAATCATGACCACAATTTCCAATATCCTCACACCGACAATTATAGAACATATGAAGCATTTGATATCTAACGTTGTTCCAAAATTCTTGTCTTTCACCATAAACTATTGGCGCCTCACCAACACATAACTTAGATATTAGCCAACAAGTAACCACTCCATAGTCTTTCAAGTTTGCTTGTTGAGGGACCAGGCAATTCAAACCATCATTGTATATGAACTAGAAATTGTATGGTTGACGTCGAGTTCGTTAGAAATGACCACGGTTTTCCAAAATGACATTAACCGCGTTTGTCTAATTTCTAATATGATCATATAAGGTTGACATTCGAACCTCACTATGCAAAGAGTCAAACACATAAAATCTAGAATTGGGTAAGTTTATTGCACCTGTCACCCAGTGATCCCCTCCCGCATTTATAGGCATATACATCTACAAAGATAAATACAATAAAATTAAGTAAAATTCAATAACTTATTAAATACTAATCATATATAAAAGCTATTAAAAAATTTAGACACAAATAAGTACCCAATCAACTTCATCTCATAAAGGGTACGGACGCGTCGAACCATCCAACGTTCCAATTATATGTGGATCCGTATGTATTATAAACATCTTTGAACGTGGGTGGAAGGATGATGTCCTTGATTTTACGACTGTGAACCTAGCACCCTGTGGCCTGTCTCTAATAAGTAGCTCGATCCATGCATTCATTTGCTGATTCAAAACATAGTTTATAGTGAAAAGTTGTTTTTGGAAAAAAAGATAAATTCTTTATTAAACTTCTATTAATAAACTTACATCCCCGAACAACTAACCCTCTATGTTGGGGTCATCCACTACTTGGTAGCCACCCATATACAAATTAGGAACTAGTTCTCGCCAAAAGAGTTCTGAAACACTATAACCCATAATATGACAATCCAAATAAACAGGATGGGGTGGTACAAAAATTGCATGCACTCAGTATAACGTTCTTGCCTAACCTAAAAAATCAAGTTAAAATACAATCTCAATACACACAACGGTTGAATTTATTTATTAATTTAAATAGAACTCTCACAATTACCTTACTAGGGTCTACGTTTTCATACACAATGTAATCATCAGTATCACGTACACCCGTAATTAGAACCTCATCATCTACTTCATTGTCATCAACAAAAGCGTTTCCAAGTTTAAAAGGTGCAACATTGGCATTCCTCCCCTTATTCCTACTTTTATCACCCCGTTTTTAGATAAATCCATAGTAGACGGCAAAACAGTATATGGACTATGCACATACATGCTAGGAAGAGCTTCCATCCTTTCTCGATTCATCAAATTCTAGAAAATAACAAATAATTAAGATTTATTAGTTTATCATGATTAGTACTATAGAAGCATAATCGAAATTAATTTTTGGATTACCGGGTTGACTAAACCAACATCATGATGGTGTGCTGAACCATATTGGGAAGACAACGAGACATTTCCTGGTTGTAGCATAGGGATTTACCAGTTCGGAGTAGCCGGATGCGAATACGGATACCGGGAAGACGTATGATGATCATAAGAAGGCGTTGCTTGGGCGCCTTCAAAGAAAGAGGTGCTTGCCTGCGTCGGGAATGTTGGACCTCCCAATGGAAACCCCTAAATACAAAATTATAATATTTAGTTAGTTTTCAACCAAACAAAAATCTATGAATATTAAAATCACAAAAATTATACCTGCGTGTTTTGAAATCCACTCAAGTCACTTAAACCATAATGTTGACCAATGATGATCGGTCCTTTCTTTGCTTGCGGCATTCTGCCAACTTGCAGTTCCTACATTCAATTTTTAAACATATCATTTTTAATTATTATTTCATCTTTATATATAACCTCATAAATATAACGTTAACAATTTACCTCCATAAACTTATTCATTTTGTTGTACATTTGTTCGCGAGCAGCATCCTTTTGCAACAATTCCTTCAACACCCTATCTTGTTCCTCCAAATGTCGATACAACTCTATTAAAACATCATCTTCAGAATGTTGGTTTACAGGATGCGATATTCGTACTGGTTCACGAATATCCCTATCAAAGTATCCCCTGCTAGAAACCCACCAGTCCGATCTAGCCTCATAGTCATTTGGGGTCAATCTTAGAGTAGGTCGACATCCCTTTAAAAAAAGGACATTAACTATGAAATAAAATACGTAATCAAATTAATAAACTAGATCATTAATAAAAACTCACATGAAAAAACCCCCGGAGCATTATTCGATAAAACTTTTTATTGGAACGCCAAGAAACTACTCTAGGATAACAATTCTGACATGTATAATAATGATGCGCCCCTACTCGGAACAACTCCAATATCCATGTCTAAAAAAATTTACTTGTTTCAATTTTTTAACGTTATAGATATACTTAAATATTATAAATTAACATATGACATACCTTAAAAGCTCAAGTAAATACCTTCGACGAATACGAATTATGATCATCATCATCTTCCTCCGGCTCAGTGGCATATAAGGGTTGCCAATGTTTAAGGTTTACATTCCTTAATTGATAGTACAATGTCGGCCAAACATACGAACCTCAAGGATATATGTCCCAATCATCTCTATCATTTGCTAACCTTAAAATCCAATCAGGGACATTATGGTTATGTTTGGCGACACGTAGCAGTAGCAGTAACAGGAGCAGTAAGTAGGAGCAGTTAGCAGAAGCAGTAACCAATAGCTGTTTGTTTAAAAAATATGTTTGGTAACAGATGACATACCTTAAAAGCTCAAGTAAATACCATCTACGAATATGAATTATGATCATCATCATCTTCCTCCGGCTCAGTGGCATATAAGGGTTGCCAATGTTTAACGTTTACATTTCTTAATTGATAGTACAATGTCGGCCAAACATACGAACCTTAAGGATACATGTCCCAATCATCTCTATCATTTGCTAACCTTAAAATCCAATCAGGGACATTATGGTTATGTTTGGCGACACGTAGCAGTAGCAGTAAGCAGTAGCAGTAGCAGGAGCAGTAAGTAGGAGCAGTTAGCAGAAGCAGTAACCAATAGCTGTTTGTTTAAAAAATATGTTTGGTAACGTAGTTAATCTTTGCTTCCAACATTTCACCTGTTATAGGTTTACCATCTTTAGTTGAATCAAACACGCGTCGCCTAAACGGAATAAGACCCTCTTCATATACATCACTATAATCTACCACAAACCTTAACCCAGTTAGGAGGCAAAATTCTTCCCTCCCAAATTGTATCTGAATATCATGACCTAGATGGTAAGACAAAGGAACAATCTCCGTTTCTCCATCTAAACACTCCACTTGTCGACCTAACATAAACTGTGTTAAAATACAATTCTTCGGCGATTCATCTAGATCTGAAAAACAACCAAAACAAGTGTTCCTAAATCATTATTCCCGAGGAGTGTTACTAATTTTTCTCTAATTAATTTAATCAACTTTAACCTACTTCTACATGTCACAATAACAGCAGGTTCCTAAATTTACATAAACACATAAAACTATATATTACTACACATATAAACATCAAATAAAAAATAATGATAATTGAACAAAAAAAAATTATACCTCGTAATTATTCATATTTATCTTAAACAAAACAATTAAAATCGGTAGTCACCAATAACAACAACCAGACAACCACCGCAGCAACACCGCCTCACAACAGCCGCAAGACACAACTTCACCACCTTGGTCCCTAAAGGCACAACACCACTTCACCACCTCACCACCAAATGAACGTAGCAACTCTTTTTTAGTCGATTATCAAAAACACATCAACTTTTGTAACCTCTTAATAATTCTTCTAATTCACTATAGAGTAATTTTTCACTTTAGCTATGCATATCTGAGACATGATATAGCCCCTCTTATACATGCAAACTTGTATCTGAAGTCTAATAAAACAAAAAAAATACTGGCGTAAATAGTTTTGGCATTAAAATATCATTCATAGTTAGGAATGGTTAAATTAGTTGCGTTTCCCAATGTGATTATCACCGCCATTGTCAATCGATGAACATTTATTACATGAGATAATCAACTAGGGCTCAGAAAGGGTGTCTGACACATAAAAGTTCATTAGTCTAATACATGCGGGATGAACCTACGTGGCAGATTAGGGTTACATTTTTTTCGTTAATTCCTACTTTAAATACGGACCGAAAACGTGTTCATCAAGTTCATGGCTTAACTTCATGCGCGATGAACTAGGTTAAATGGGAGATGTCAGAAAACTTAGGTTACTGCGGGACATGTACATTTGTACAGGGTCATGCCCGTAATTTTCACAAAAAAATAACTTTCAATGCATTGCTTACTATTTCATCACGTGCGTGGGTACCCCTTAAGGGTTGATTTACTTTTACAAGATTTGGAATTTACAAGATCGAAATAAGATTCTTTACATGTAGACATGTAGTGAGTGACGGAACCAAGAAAATAGTTTGTGGAGGGCAAATTTTTTTACAATAGCAACAAAATATAGAAGAAAAAACTAGGATCGAAATGATAAATCGAGTATTGTTACTTAGAGATTAAGGATTTATAAGGTTTAAAGTGTTGAATGTTAGGTTTTAGTATGTGAGTGGGGGCAATTTGAGTTTTAAGTGGGGGCACTTTCAAAAAAATGTCAAAATAAAAAAATACACTAAATTTTCAACTTTTTCGGCGAGCCATGGGGGGCACCTACTCCCATTGTTATACCATAAGTCTGTCCCTGCATGTAGTCATAAATTAGATACAAAAAAGATTTACAAAATAAAATCTACACACATGTATCATAGGGATGAAAAATATGAAAAAGAAAACATTATACAACATGATTGGTCTGATTCACTTACCATGTAGAGAGTTATTATGATGTGTTAGCTATAACGAACATCTATCTTTTCTTAGCGAGGATACCCTGTAGAGATTTTTGTCTATTTGCAAACGAAGCATGTGTAACCTAATTATCTTCACTTTTAAATAGATCATATTGGCATATAGGATCTCCTTGTAACGTTTTAGTGCTTTACCCACCAATTTTTAGTCTATTGGACCCAAAAGAATAAAACCTGGAGTTATCATGGTTGTCAATGGTACTGGAATCAGACTGAACCAGAACCGAAACTAAAAGAACCGCGAACCAAAAATAAAAAAATATGGAACCAATAACCGTTCTAAGTTCTTCGGTTCGATTATGGTACAGTTCTCGGTTCTGGTACTAGAAATTTCAAAAATTCCCGACGAGTACCAAATTGTTTAAAAATTTATTTTCTTATTGTCAATCATTCATAAAGAACATGCTATAACAATACAAACACAAAAAAATGTCTCTGAAAATGCAAATTGTTCATTATTTTATATGAATACGTGGTTGTGCGTAAATTTGATAATTTTGTTGATCAATATAAGCGAACATGTCATATATGAATGTATAATTCTTGATATCATAAGATTGTAACATGGTAACTAATGAATTATGATCATAATAAAAAATATATGAAAAAACTTACTTTCATGTTGATGAATGATGTTGATACTCCATAAGAAATATTATTCATTAACTTAAAGTAAAAAAAATCCCAAGTTCTCTCTCAAGTATGGCGAAAAACGACGACTCTCTAATCCACCATCTTCACAGCGTTTAACCCTTCCATACTGATCGCTATACCTTATAATGATTATATTATTGCTCTTTAACCATTTGATTATGAATCTTTAATTGTTCTTTATTAAGTTGTCGATCTACTAGGGTTTTAGTGTTTTGCTTTTTCTTTTAGGGTTTTGTCTTGGTTGTTTTGCTTAGGGTTCTATTTCTTGCGTTTAATTCCTGATCATTGATGTTTATGTGGTTAATAATTATGGAAGACAGTTAGGGCTAGGTTGCTTTCACTATGTAAACCCTAATTTTTTAGGATTTCTTTCTTCTCGCTAATCGTTGGGTATTGGTTTTATTTTCCTTTGTTTTTGTGGTTGTGGGTTTGAGAGTATGGATACAGCAGATTCGCTGCTAAGTAATTCTGCTTCTAAGGTGAAAAGTATCGATGGTAAAAATGGTAAAGGAGGCATGAAGCCGATTTTATTTTCTTCCATTTTGAAGGACACTACTTTTAAGAAGATGGTAAAATATATTAAATTGAATTATGACGAGAACGTTGGAGGTGCTGATGTAGCTATTCGATTGGCAGTGGTTGACGAGGTTAGTAATCGGTTTGTTAATACCTTATATGGGTACTTCATTGGAAAAAGACTCATGTTTCTAATTGTGGAGAATTATGTTAAAAATACTTGGGCGAAATATGGTCTTGAACATGTGATGTTGCACAATGGCTTCTTCTTTTTCCAATTTTCAACAAGGGACGGCATGGAACAAGTTCTAAAAAATAGCCCATGGCTAATTCATTTGATACCAATAATCTTGAACATATGGCCGCCTAATTTTAGACTCAAGAATGATGAAATTGTGGCGGCTTCTGTTTAGGTAAAACTACATAATGTTCCTATTGTTGCATATTCTAAAATTAGCCAAAGCTTGATTACTACTAAATTGGGACGGTCCATAATGCTTAATGCCTATATGAGAACTATGTGTCTTAAATCATGGGGGCGTAATACCTATGCTCGGGCTCTTATCGAGGTGTCGTCTAAAAAGGCTATTGTAGACTTATTAGTCGTGGCTATCCCATTTCAAAATGGGTCGGGGCATTCTATGGATGCCTTTGATATCAAATATGAGTGGCAATCCCCTCGATGTGAAACGTGTAAAATCTTTGATCATAAGGATGAGCAGTGTCCAAAGCATGCGAAGGATGTTAATCCAACTCAAGTTTAGGATGATGGGTTTGTGGAAGTGACTCATAAGAATGATAAAGGAAAACACACTTCTAAATCGAGACACATTGATGGTGTCTGGTTAACTAAACCAAAACTGAATTATTACTATTGTCCTGTAAGTAAAAAGGCTACTACGCAACCTAATAATAAGGGTAAGGATGTGTCGCTACATAATTCGTTTGATGAACTTATGGAGGAAGGTAAAATCTTTGAGGTGAATAATATAACATGGAAGGCTAATAATGAAGTAATGGATGATAGTGATAGTGGGGAAGTCAAAAACATTTTTGTGGAAGATAATGGGAAACCCATGGATAGCTTGGTTGATGATGCACGAAAGAAGGTGAGTGCTCCTCCTAAGAAGACTCCTATGAAAACTTGTATCTGGTCGGGTAGAAAAGCGGACTCTCCTAAAAGAAACGTAGTTTTCTCTCCTAAAACGAAGGTTCACTACTTTGATAGGGATGATATCGAGGAAGTGGAGCATGAGAATGCCTAGAGCAAAAAGGTTGATGATTTTTGTATGGTTATTCGCATTTCTTGTGAGTTCATTTGTTTTTGCTTCATATGTTGTGTCATATTTTCATAGAGGTAGTTGGTTCATGATATTGGCATGTTAAGCTTATGTTGGTTTGGTTTAAGCATAGATGGTGTGTTTTTGTTTTGCCTGGTAACGGGCTGTGATGTAGGACCTCACTTACATCCTTTGTACTTTAATGTTTTTTTGGTGTAATATATTTTACTGGAGAAACCTTTTACCAAAAAAAAAGAATGATGTTGATGATAATATTTGAATCTTTTCTGGTATTAGTAATTGTAATGCTGATAATTTGGTGTTATTTGCAATTGATTAAAGGTTAGGGACTTAACTTATTATGGGTTTTTAGTTTTAATTTTTTTACAGCTTAGTAATGAGTAGGTTTTTTTCTTCTTCTATTTTCTTAAAAAGGCTTCATGCACACAATATCCCAAATAAATCCTATTAAATTGCATACTTTTAAAAGAGTTGGTTCTTTTTGGGAAAGTACTGGAACCTACGATTCCGACCCCAACCGTCCCGATAACCAAAAATTTTAGAATTTTATGAACCAAGAACCGGACCATGGTTCTAATATACGGTTCGGTTCCTAGTCGGTACTGGTACGGATCCTCGGTTCTTTTGCTTCCTCGGTCTTTTTGAACACCCCTAGTTTACATAGATATAGCTTGGAAACCATATAAAAAATATGTCATTTAATAGTAACTAGATTTAATAAGTGTTTCAAATAGTCACTCAAACTTTATATCAACTTTAAAAACTATCAAAGTTTCAAAATTGTTCCATTATTGTAAAATTGTTTAAAATTAATGTGGTTAAAATATTCAAATATGCATTATCATGTTGAAAATTAATATTAAAATACTCGCCCATGAATATAACTACTTCCAACTACCTTTATGTAAAACTAATTAATACACGATTGAATATAAAAAATAACTACGAAATAACAACCAAGTTTAAAAAGTGTTCTGTTAAAAACACTTTCAATTAATATTTCACAATAATTGTACAATATTAAAACTTAAGAAAACGTCTGTAAACTTACAAAAATGTATAAAACGGACAAAATCGTCTAAAAATGGATGAAAACGTTCAAAAACGTATAAACGTAAAAAACGTTTAAATTAGTGTTAGGAATGAAAAAGTGTTAATTATTAACAATGAATTGGTCTTGTAATAAATAGTATAGAAAATAGTATTTATCATGTAATAAGTTAAACTTGGTCAAACTTAAGAAAATGTTGACCAAGTAAGACATTTAGTCAAAATAGGAAAAATAGAAGGCTAGAAGAATAAGTATAAATACCCCTTTAACAAGAGGTATTTAATGTTGGTCATTTGTATCCCTTCCTCAACCTCCCTTCTCTTTTCCTTTCTTTAATGAAAATTGAAAATGTGTGAAAACTCTCTCTAGTCTTCTCTCCTCTAATCTCTAACACTTTCGTATGAAATCTGATGCAAACATGACATGTATCAAGTGGTATCTATTGCCGGGAGAGATCTAGTTTGTGTTTTCGTGCATCAAATCGAGCTTAATTATATTTTATTCGATCTAGGAGCTTTCGTAATGATGAACGTTGTAAGTTTCATATTGTTTTGGTATTAGATTTATGATGAGGTGTCATTTTATACACTATTTCGAGGTCATTTAACCCTCTAAATCATGCAAATATGGGTTTGTTTTCAGGTTTTTAGCACTTGGATGGCATTAGGAGGAAATACACGTGACTTGGGCTTGTTTAGAGAAGAAACAGACAAGATTACAGACCTACACCAAATCTCTTGAAGATTTATGCATACAGCGCGTGGAGACAGCGTCGCAGGCATAAAGCGACGCCGTCGTGATCCATCTACTAACGACGTTAAAAATCTAGTGATGGCGTCAGGACGTGGCTGACTTAAAGAGGATCTAGAATCATCCACGTGGCGACGGCGTCAGGACCTCAAATTGACGTCTTCACAACGATTTTCCTATATATATTAAACCGAAATTAGGGTTTTAGGTGTGTAACTTTGTATAACTTTAGGTAGATGAACCCTAGTCGTTTTAGCAGCTTTTAATGTCGTTTTTAGGGCCTCAAAACCCTATTGTAACTACCTTCAATCCATGTTTTAATCTAGTAAGATTGTTTATCATTAATCATTCAATATGTCTATGTGTTGTTTGATTGATTTATGTTCTTGCTTTATCTTTAACATGCTAGGCTAAACCTTCCTTTGTATTTACTTATGATTGCATGAAACTTAGGTTGTAGATCCTTTTGATGTTGCTTCTTGTTGATGGATGTGCGTGTTAGGCTCTAGAAAACTAGCCATAAGATATTAAATTGGTATAGACGTCTTGGGAAACGCGAGTGTGTAGAAAGGATACCATCGGTAACAGTCTTCATACTACCTTACCCCTAATATGGTTGATCCCTCTCAAGATATTTCACATGCATTTAATATACTCTTAGGAGCCTTGTAATAGTCTTCATACTACCTTACTTGTGTGTTGCCCTAACGGAATATTAAATAGACGGCGGGTTCGTGTAATTCGTTCATGACCTAGGAAATACTTACACAGATCATCACAAGTGTGACAAGGCAACAGATCTAGGAGAAGCAATCTGAGGAGTAGTGCGTGATTATGTAAATACATCTTTTTATCATAAAGTTATCACCAGTAGTTTAGATTATATTTAGTTTAATTATTAGTTAATCAACCCAACCTCTCAAACCATGATATTTACCTGCTTTCTTATAAATATAAAAACACAAAAATAATCTTCTCTCAACCCTTTAGAATTCTATTAGACCGTGTTTGAGCCTTCCCAACCTATTCCCCTAGAGAATGATAACAACCCTCGAGTCTTGCCTATACTACACTGCAACGATTAGGTACACTGCCTAAGGGATTGTAAAACTTCCCGTGAAGTCTTCCCAACCCTCACATCAATTTACTATTAGACATGTTTTTTATCCTAAAAAGCTTTCATATTACTTTCGTAAATGTCAAATTGTAGATTTAATAGATTTCGTATAAAATTTATTCATTTAGTTTTCACTTTATCGATAATTAGTTGTATTTGACAACTTTTGTATCATAGAAACAGGTTTCGGTAACCGTTTTTGGCACATTACAAACTTTCGTATTGTAGAAAAAGGTTTCAAAAACTATTTTTGGCTTGAATTTTCACTTTCGTATCCTAGATTTAAGCTTTCGTATCATAATTATAAACTTTCGGAACTTAGAACTTAATACATTTGAAAACATAATTGATAGATATTATCAATTTAAACCATAAAAATCAAATCTATAAGTTCCTAATTAGTTTCGTAGCAAGGAATTTACGAAAGTTGAGGTTTTGGAATTTACAAAAGTTAGGGTTTAATATAGTTTAGCTTTCGGTAACCATTTTGGTTTCGTATTCTGTGGAGCTTTTGTATTCTTTGGTTTCGTATTTGAGGGTTTCATATCAAGAGATTGGTTTTGGTTTCGTACTCTAAAGTTTCGTAACATAGGTTTCATACAGAAGGTTTCGTAACACAGTTTCGTATCTGAAGGTTTTCATATTTCTGGTTTCGTATTCCAAGGTTTCTTAAACAAAGGTTTCGTTAATTGAGGTTTTGTATTACAATGAAGATATAGTTTCGTACATTGAGGTTTCATATCTCTTGGTTTCATATTTAAAGGTTTCGTAACTCCGCTTTCCTAATTGAAGGTTTCTTAATTCAATTTTCAAATTTGAAGGCTTCGTATATTTGTTTCAGAGGTTTCATAACACAGTGTTTAGGGTTTCATAACTTAGTTTTAGAGGGTTCGTATCTTCATACTTTCGGATTACTTAGTCTTTGTGTATTATTCAAGGTTTTGTATCTTTAAGCATTGTAATACAAGATTTGTTGTTATTGCTCTTTGATTTCATGATTGCAAGACTTTATCTCTAAAAAGATCCAAGTTTTCATTATATTCATTGTTTGAATCAAATCATGTCTGCATCAAATCAACAAACTCTTACTGAATCGGGAGCTTTTGAAATACCTCTAGTGTTTGAGAAAAAGAAGTTATATACCATGGGCAAGTCGGTTTATGAGGTTTCTGGACAATAAACAGGAAGAAGGAGAGAGGATGCGACATTCAATTAAAGATGAAATGTATCAGCGGAAAATGATTCAGAATCCAGACAAACTAGATGATCCAACGGCTAAGATCATTAAACCAATCAGCAAGATGACTGAATCCAATATGCAACGATACTATTCTGATATCAAAGTGATGAATTATCTTCTTCAAAGAATACCCAATGATATCTACAATTCTATTGATGCTTGCAAAAGTGCTAAACAAATGTGGGAATGGATCAGAAGGTTGATGCATGGTTCTGAAAAAACTAAACAACAAAGACACTCGAGGCTTGTTGATGAATTTGACAAATTTGTTGCAGTAGAAGGAGAATCTTTATCTTCTGTGTATGAAAGGCTTACAACACTTGTGAATGTTATAGAACAGAACAAAATTCGTCCTCTACAAATCTCAATCAACACCAAGTTTCTCAATTCATTGCAACTTGAGTGGAGCAAATATGTTACAATGACTCGTCAAAACGCTAGCATCAAGAGCACTGAATTTGATCATTTGTTTGATAACCTGAGTCAATATGAACCACATGTCATTGCATATAGAGCAAAGAAAGATGCAAGGAATCATGATCCATTAGCTTTAGTATCTCATTCAAATGTTTATTCTTCACATTCTCATGCAAGTCCTTCATATTCTCATTCATCACAACCATACTATGTCAGTCATCCTTCATCAATTATTGATCATGAAGAAGATTATCAAAAGGAGATACAAGGGGATGCTCAGGAGGATAAGTTTACAACTGTAATGATGTTATTAGCAAGAGCAATTACTCAACGTTACTCTACTCCTACCAATAATCGTCTTCGTACTTCATCAAATATAAGGAATCAAGCAGTGATACATGATGGTAGGGTTGACATACAAAGTAAGAATGTTGGTTATGCTGGGAATGGTAACAGGAACGCAAGGAGATCAAACAAAAATCAAATTGCTACTAAAGGAAATGGGATGGTTTAGCAGATCGAAGCAAATGATTAGATTATTCTGCGAGTTCCACGAACTGAGTCAAATCCGGGAAAGTCAAATGTTCAATGCTACAATTGCAACGCAAGAGGTCGTTATGCCTATGATTGTCTACAGCCTAAAGTTCATGATGCAAAATACTTTAGGGAACAGATGCTATTGGCAATGAAAGATGAAGCTTGAGGCAACCTCAATGAAGAAGAGAATGATTTTATGCTTGATAATCATTATGGAGATGATTCATTAGAAGAACTGAATGCAGCAGCAATCATGATGGCACGCATTCAACCAACAGATAGCAATGATGATGCTAAGCCAAAACATGATGCTAAGACTATCAGTGAGGTAAATGCTTTGTAAATTCATCTTAAAATTCGAATGCACTCTGGGAGTGTTCATGAACACACGAATCATGCGAAACTCAAAACTGTTATTAACACATCTGATGATGATCAAATTGATTCTAGTATCATATTTGATGATCCTTAAGTGGATAATAATGGTGAAACAGATGAACATGATTCAAATGCTCATGATCAATCTGTTGCTCTTGAATCTCTGATTTACAATGTTTAAAAAGAAGCTGAAAATGAACGTAGCTTGAATAATAAACTGAAAAAACAAAAAGTATTGCTACAAAAGGAACTTGAGACATACAAAGAACGGGTTAGATCATTAGAAAAACAACCAGTTAAATCTTTAAATTACAAAGAAGCATATGAAGAGTTGGAACGAGAAATACGTGTTGACAAAGACAAAATCAATAATCTCATCAAAGAAAAAGATAAGATCCAAGATGAATTTTTTCAACTTGAAAATGAAACTATCAGAATACGACATGAAACTGAGTTATCCAACAAGGCTTTTAAAGCACGAGAAAATAAATATCTTGAAGAAATTGTGGATCTTGAAGATAAACTCAGTTCTCATGATCGGACTGTTTACAAAATGGAACAATCAATTCAAACAATTCATATGCTTGAGAAAAAACCAAACAAGGTTTATGACCCTTTCTTAAAAGCTGGGTTGGGTTATCAAAATCCGAAACATCTCAAGAAAGATATTAAAGCACAACCTAAAATGTATGATGGTGACTGTCTTCAAAATACTAAATTAATAATTGATTCACCTGATTCTAAGGAAACTCTTAAGGACGCAGAAGAAAGTCGATTAAAAATGAAAGATAAAATGATTCAACTGAACTATGATAAATTAAATGCTCTTTATGAAACATTTGTTCCTCAACAAGAAATTCCTATTGAACAAACATAACTTTCAACTCCTTTTACTTCTAATGTACCTTTTGAGTTGAGCAAAGACATGTTGGATTTACCTGTGAAAAAGATGCCTAATGAATCTAAATTGCTGAAATTATTTGTAAAATTAGACAATTCTATTGGTGCTTTATAAACACAAATTGATCAAACTCTTCTAAAAGATAGAAGCAGAGCACTTATATTTGATGATTAAGATAAGTTAAGATAATTTTACAAAAGTAGGGTAATTCTGATGTCTATCTCCTTAAGAAGATGCTCAATCAAAATCAAACAAGAAATTACAAAAGAAGTTCAGGAGATGTTAGATATTTTTGAGTCAATGGAAAAGAAAGTTGAGAATACAAATCAAAATGATAAAATTTTACACGATGAAATTAATCGACTTATGGAAACATCTTTGACAAGAGAAATTAGGGATTGTGTACTATTATCTGTTGAGAAACAGAAAAATGAGATGCTAATGCTTGAAAAAGAGAAAGCTTCAAATGATTCCAAAGATATCCAAGCCACTATGGAACAAAGAATTAAGATTCTTGAAAACGATTTCAAATGAGCTGAAGCTCAATACATTATTCTTGATCTTAAAATGCAACATCAAAAAGAGAAAATAGCTTGTTATGTTTCTTGGAAGTCAAGGATGACAAAGTTGAGTGATAAAAACGTGTTGCTAAAAACTCAAGTTGAACCTATTGTTCAAGGAAGAGAAAATATAAAACTTGAATTTCAAAAGTAATTTAATTCAATCAAAACAACACGGGTTCAACATCAACAAGAAGGCAATGAGTTAATTGAGCATGTTAATCAAAAGACATATGCTTATGCTGATGTGCGTGTTAAGAATCAAGATCTTTTAATAACTATTTCTGAACTCAAAGTGAAGTTTGCTGAACAAGAAAAGAATGTGAATACTAAGTTTGACAAATCTGCAGCTTTAAATAAACTAGTTTGTGTTACACCATTGAACAAAAACAAAGATTTAAAAGCTACAACAATTTCTAAGGTTCAGATAAAAACATATAAGTCAAAACTAGTCACTTCACATTCTACATCTGACAACGAGCAGAGTCAGAAAAAGAATGCGAATGTAATCGCAAGGGGCATGTATAGAATCACAAAAACTAAAACAACTACGCCAGTAGATAAAACTAACAAGCTTTCTTGTAATTCCATAGGAGTAGCATGTTCTAATAGTGTTAGCAAATCAAAGTCTAAGGATACTAATTCGAAGAAGAGAGTTTTGCTGAAAACTAAGTCTAAGCGCACTTCTAAGGATGTCAAGAAATCACAAAGTAGTTTTACTTCAGTTGCTAATAAGAATGATACAATGACTTCGAATGTTTCTGATTCAATAACAAATGTATTAAAAGCTAAGACTGTAAATGTTGTTCATGATGGTTCGAATCTTGTATGTGTTTGGCAACAATGTTTTTCTGATTTCTCATGATAAATGTGTTGCTTGTTATGCTTTGTCTACCAATTATAGGGTAAAAGAGCCTTATTCACTTCCTGTGTAGCCGCAAAATCTAGTAAATTAGGAGCTACCTCTGTCGTTGTGAAATCTAGGTTTAGTGTTGCTACACCCCTAACAGCAACAAATAGGGTCTCTAGTGCATCGCCACCAACCTTTGAATCTAGGCAAAGTCAGACACTTAGCACCTACATGAAAAACAAGATCAAAACAAGTAGGAAGTGGCAAAAGTGGTTTGAACATCATTCATGTTTTTATTGGTCACCAAAGAGCTCAACTGCAAAAACACCACTACATATGTCTAAGAGATGTGCTAGTCATAGAACTAACTCTAAAACACCGGTTACCACTCAAATATGGGTAGCCAAATTGTCCACTCCTTCATCTAAACTTGTTTCATGTGATGCAGGTGATCCAAATTGTCCTTTGGATTGTTGATAGTGGTTGTTCAAAGCATATGACTTGTAATCTGAAACTGCTAAGAAATTTCGTTGAGAAATTCATGGGCACAGTCCGCTTTGGCAATGACAACTTTGCTGCAATCACTAGATATGGAGATTATGTTTAAGGCAATTATACTATATGTCACGTGTATTATTTTGAAGGCCTTGGACACAATCTTTTCTCGGTTGGACAATATTGTGATGGAGATCTTGAAGTAGCCTTTCCTTCAAACACTTGTTTTGTACGGAATTTAGAGGGTGAAGATTTACTTACTGGTTCTCGTGAATCTAATCTCTACACCATCTCCATTTCTGAAATGGATGTTTCATCTCCAGTTTGACTAATGTCCAAAGCCACATCAATAAAATCATGGTTATGGCACCGACAATTTTCTCATTTGAATTTCGGTACAATTAATTAACTTTCTAAAAACGAACTAGTTTATGGGCTTCTAAGATTTAAGTATGTTAAAGATCACTTATATTCTGCTTGTGAGCAAGGAAAGAGCAAAAAGGCCTCATTTCCATCTAATTTGGTGCCAACCACACCGTCCAAACATGAATTACTTCATATGGATTTGTGTGGCCAATGAGTGTTGAAACTATTAATGGGAAATGCTATGGTGATTGTCGATGAATACTCCAGATATACTTGGGGTGTTTTTCCTTCGAACAAAATATGAGACTCCAAAAATCATTATGAAGTTCATTACTCAGATTTAACAGAATATGAAGGCTCAAGTCCTCAAAATCCGGTCTAATAATGGAACTGAGTTCAAAAATGCAACACTGAAGTCATTTTATGAAAAGTTAGGCATTATGCAACAAACGTTAATTTCTCGAACGCCTCAGCAGAATGGTATTGTTAAACGTAGAAATAGAACACTTGGCGAGGTTGCAAGAACAATGCTTATCTTTTCAAAACTACCTGAATTCCTATAGGCCGAAGCAATTTCCATAGCTTGTTTTACTCAGAATCACTCTCTATACACACTCGATACAATAAAACATCATATGAACTGATTAAGGGTAGAAAGCCCAATGTTCAATACTTTCATGTGTTTGGTTCCTTATGTTACCCAAAAAATGATCGTGATGATCTTAGGAAGATGAAGCCTAAAGTAGACATTGGTATCTTTGATGGTTACTTTGAGTCATCAAGGGGGTTTCGCATTTATAACCGTCGAACGAGGAAAATAATGGAAACCATCTATGTCAAATTTGATGAACTCACAACTATGGCTTCTGAATGCAACAATTTAGGATCCAGTGTTAACTGCTCAAATTTTCATGATTCATCAAAAGAAATGAATAAAATACCGTTACAACAAGACTTGGATAACTTGTTTGGTCCTCTGCATGAAGAATACTATGCGCCGAGAACTTCAGAAGTGTCAGATAATTCTGCTGCAAATACTCTTGATAATGAAGACACTCCATTGTCTTCTTCAATCATTGTTGAAGATAATGATGCTTCACAAATAGTAACTTCATCAGAAGAATCAATTGCACAAGAATCCTCAACTTCGGTCTTGGATACTCATTTCGATGAACAAATTCAAAAAGACGTTGCAGAACTTGACGGGAATACTATCATGCATTCTTTTGAAACTCTTGAGTTTGAAGAAGTTGCGTCGTCTTCAAACTATTAGGACCCGTTAAACATGCACGAGTTTCACCAACAACATCACTACACTGATAAATGGACTAAGATGCATCTAATTGAACAAGTGATTGGTGATCCTTCCAAGCCAGTTCAAACAAGAAGTAGACTTCTAACCGATGCAGAGTTGTGTATGTACGCACTCACAGTGAGTACTATCGAACTGAAAAACATCAAGGAAGTTATGCTTGATCATAGCTGGATCGAATCGATGCAAGATGAACTCAATTAGTTCAAACGATTAGATGTATGGGAACTTCTTGAACTACCAGCTGGCAGAAATGTAATCAAGGTAAAATGGCTTTGGAAAAACAAAACGGATGCTGAAAACACGGTTATTCGAAATAAATTGTGTCTAGTCGCAAAGGGTTATAGTCAACAAGAAAGAATAGACTTTGAGGAGTCGTTCACTCTAGTAGCACGACTAGAATCTGTTCGAATTTTCATGGCTTACGCGGCTCACAAAACCTTTACAATATATCAGATGGATGTAAAGATTGCCTTCCTTAATGGTCCATTGAAAGAAGAAGTTTTTGTAAGTCATCCAGACAGATTTGTAGACCCAGACTTTCCTAACCATGTATATTGACTTAAGAAAACTCTGTATAGTCTCAAATAAGCCCCTCGAGCATGCTATGACAATCTTTCTTCCTTCTTGATTGAACATCATTTCACAAAAGGTATTGTTAATCCAACACTGTTCACACGCAGACACGGGGATGACATTTTATTAGTTCAAATATATGTCGATGATGTTATTTTTGGTTCAACAAATCTAGTTTTCTCAAACAGATTTGCAAAACTAATGAAAGATAACTTTAAAATGTCAATGATGGGTGAAATGAAGTTCTTCCTAGGACTTCAAGTTCATTAATCCCCCCGTGGAGTCTTCATCAACCAATCACAATACACTATGGAGCTTCTTAAAAAAACATAGGATGGAAAAATGTGATGCTATTACGACACCAATGGCTACAACCAGAATCAACCCAGATTTACATGGAACCCCAACTGATTAGACCAAATACCGTAGTATGATTCTCATATATCTCACTGCAAGTCGACCAGACATTGCCTTTGCAACATTTGTCTGTGCAAGATATCAGGCACGCCCAACTAAGAAACACCTCAAAGAGGTCAAAAGGATCTTTCGTTACCTTAGACAATCCATTAACAGGGGTGTGTGGTACTCGAAGGATTCTGGATTTGAGTCAATTGCATATTCAGATGCAAACCATGCAGGGTGTCATGATGATTGCAAAAGCACATCTGGAGGACTTCAGTTTCTGGGAGACAAGCTAGTCAGTTGGTCGTCTAAAAAGCAAGATTGTACAGCTATGTCAACTGCGAAAGCAGAGTATGTATTTTTATCAGCATGTTGCGCACAAGTCATTTGGATGATGACGCAACTGCTTGATTATGGATATCGTTACACCAAAATTTAAAAGTACTGTGATTCAAAGAGTGCAATTGCCATATCTTGTAATCCGGTACAACATTCTCGTACAAAGTACATCAACATCCGATATCATTTTATAAAGAAGCATGTTAAACAAGGTACAATTGAGCTTTAATTTGTTGGGACGAAATACCAGCTTGCTAATCTATTTACAAAAGCACTTCCAAAAGAAAAGTTTGAGTACTTAGTTCACAGGATTGGTATGCGATGTATGACTCCAACACAGTTGGAACGTCTCGCAAAGTTATCTTGTGAAAAGGAAAGATCATACATCAAAATCTTTGTAAATACATTCAAAAACAAAAACAAATAAAAAATGCAATGAAAAATTAGAATACACATACAAAAATATTGGGATTTTTTGTACAAATATTAAAAACAAAATACCAAATTTGAAAAACACAAAAACACAAAAATATAATTTAAATGATGCAAATACATATCTTTTGCGATTTATCAGTTTAATGATGTTGTTTTTACAAATTGTGATTTTCAAAAGCTTTTAATGCATCATTAACTAAGGGGGAGTTGTTCATTTGTCATCGATAAAATATGTGTTTTGTAATCATTTTTATTCACAAAAAGAAATCATTTTTTTCAAGAATCATCATCTTTGAAAAATTAAAGTGTGCTGAAAACTTATGTTCTTTAGGTAGATATTTATTCAAGGAGGAGTTATAAATTCTTGATTTTATCAAAATTCTTCTTAAAGTGTGTTCAAAACTGCAAAAATAACAAACTCTCAAATAAATTCTTTAATTAGATATTTAATTGAGGGGGAGTTATATAATTTTTCAATCACTTCATCATCAGAAAATCAAAAGTGAGATATTAAATGCAAAAATAACAATCTTTTGAACAAGTTTTTTTTTAAAGAGGGGGAAGAAATTTCAAATGGATATTTGTTCAAGAGGGAGTTATGAAACTTTTGAATAACGGGATCTTAACTGCAAAAATATCTCAGGAGGATAATTGGGAAAAGTGGTTTAACTCAAAGGGGGAGTTTCTGAAAGTTATTTTGGACCTAAAAAAGCATACGAAAGCAAGTACAATGACTGAAAATGTCAAAATTCCAAACTTATTTTCGTAACTATAAAATCCAAAGGTTTCATACGAAAGCTTATCACTTTCATACACAACCTAAGAGCTTTCGTAAACTCTCTCCATTGACTGAGCTTTCGTAATCTTTAAAATACTCGATCTAAATCGATTTGTGATTCTCTAACAAACGTAAGGATACAAGATCTTACTCGATTCCTTATACTTTTAACTGTTTTAATTAATTGATTCATAGGTTTCGTATAGATCTAGGGTTTCGTAAAATTGAATATTGTGATTGTGTGAAATTGATTGAGGGAAAACATTCTTAAGAGTGTTCTGATAAGATTTGTGTTGTTAGATAGTCAAAAACAACGTGTTTGGACCAATAATTAGAGGGTTACGAAACCGTCACAGGTTTCATATGGATGAATATGAACTTTTATGGATCTAATTGGACTCTTAAAAGTTAGAAAGGATGTTATTTAATCAGGTTTCATAAAAAAATGATAATAAACATCATTTCTAACACAAAATCATGCATAAGAAAGTAGTTTTGGATATATAACTAGGTTATGGTTTCGTAGATGCTTATTGGGTCAAAACATGGGTTCCGTAAATGATAATTGGGCCAACACACGAGTTTCATAAATGCATATCGGGACAGTATCAATGGGTTTCGTATATTAAAATGGGCTAAAATTTTAGGTTACGGATACTTAAATGGGCTTGAATGTTAAACAAATGGCATTTAACAAATTCAATGATAAATTTTGTTAAAAACTCATATTTTTATATTGATAAATGGGGAAATGGTGAAGATCACGTTCGGTTATGACTGTTTTCTGAAATTAACAGAATGAGAAATGAGTGATCTACTTACCATCCAGTTATCGTATATAAGAATACGATGTTGTTAACTAAAATTTTCAGTCAGTGATGATTCAAAAGTGCTTCAAATGCTTTATGAAAGTTACGATTCAAATGTCTGTGATCATTTCTCAAAATGATTCTCATGTTCTAAAAGAAAAAAATTCCAAAAGTTTTGAAAAAAAATGTTTCTAACAACGTGCAACATGGTTTATGACTGACTTTTAAACTCAATTGGGTACATGGTCTAACAAGGTGCAACATGGTTTATGACTTAGTGACCATCAAGTTGATTATTTCATAAGTTTGGTTATACAATCATCATTTTTCAAACATCTTTGAAAAAACAAGTGATTTTGGGCAATTTTATCTCAATTTTTCTATCAAAAAGACATACTTTTGTGTCAAAAGTGGTACTCTTTTACTGAAAAGTTTTTTTTAAGAATGTAAAGATTACTCTTGAATTTTTTAAACATCAATGATTTTCACTACAAGCGTTTTTTTGCCAAATTGGTTTTTTTTTTAAATCAGAGTATATCTTTATTATTCTTGTAAGAGTATCATTTCACAAATTATTTTTTGGTGAGGAAACTCAAATAGAAAGAGAGATAAAATCCATACGTGAAAAAGCAAATCTGAGTATGCTCGAAAAAAAATGACAGAGCATACAAAATGAGAACAAAAGAATAAGACGAATAAAGCGTATGGCATGTACCCGAAAAAGCAAGAATTGGTACATGAGAAAGAAAATGATTAAAATATGCTCAAAAAGAATTGCTAGAGCATATAAAAACAGACACAGTGGAAAGAGACAAAAATAATATATAATTGTTGATACTTCATTTTTTTTATCTCATTTCACTAATCACTTTAATTCATCATATAGTAATCATCATGGCTCAACAACAACAACAACAAATCATTCCAGTAGATCAACTTGTCTCCACAAGATATCAAAGCATTGAGAGATGTAATAACTCTGCTGTGCTCCAAAATATTTCATGCCCTATGAAATGCAAGATTGTGGGACAAATTTTGATTGATCATGCATTGAGTTATGCTTTGACTGCAACTGCAGATGTTCCAGCTGTGTACATTCAACAGTTCTGGAAGACTGTCAAACAATTGCCAAATGCTAATAATACTATTCGCTTCACGATTGACAGAGAAACAATCGCATATACTGTGGATATGTTTTGTGATACAATCTAGCTGCCAGTAGAAACTCATGGTCATCCATTCATTAAACCAGCAAATATGAAGTTCATCCAAAGATTTTTTAAGATTGTAGGCTATGAAAGAATTTTTGACAAAGTGAGTGCTTTCTACACAAATAATCTTGCTCAACCATGGCAAACGATATTTACGGTCTTCAACCGTTGTCATACTACAAGAACATCATGTCATGACCGGGCTGAAATTAACATTCTTCAAATCTTTCATGCTGTCATTAATTGGGTTTATGTTGATTATGCTGGACTTCTGTGGTGGGACTTTATACATTATATTCAGCAAAAGAAAGATGTGACTCAGTACCCTCGTGTCACCAAGCTCATTATTGCTAATCTTATAAAGAAGTTTCCTTCTATTGCTCAGAGACTTGATGAGAATTATCATTCTATCAAGGATGATATTCCATTGGTGATCATGTATACTACTGGGAATATGACCGTAAGAGGGATGCTGATTTCAAATGAGTTTCTTACTAATGACATATATGCTACTATGTAGTATAAGGAGTATGAGAAGGTATTTGGTCGGGTAGACATTCCTATGATTCAACCACAGCCGGTTGAATCTACCCAAGAAACAAATAGGTCACCTAGAGCCACTAGGACACCTACCCCTGCTGCTATTGAGAAGAAGAAGCGAAAACAAGTTGCTGGAGAGTCTAGCACACCAAGGAAATATCTCAAGGTTACCATCAAACAAAAGAAACCGAGTACAACTCCAATTCCACCTCCAAGTAATTACAGAGAAAGGGATGAAATTGCTGAGGCAACTCTTCTTAGTCTCACATTGCATAAAACTGCTATTGCTGCTGAGGCACAAGAGAATGTGGCCAAAGTTCAAGAAAAGATATTGGAGGAGGATATTGGTAAGATGGTTGATGATGAAGATGAAGATTTTTATGCAAGTGTGAAGACTAATCTAATAACATACTAGATGAGAGGGAAAGAGAGGTGATTCTAGAGAGAAAGTGGGTTGGATGAACACTTAGAAAGAAAAAGTTAACATAAGATGAAATGCATAAGTGTGTGAAAAATAAACAACCAACCACATCTCCAAGGCATGGAGAGGTGTATAAATACTTACATGTGGACATGGCCTTGGGCCTTCATGGGTTTGTCCATGGGCTTTATCTAACTAGCCTAGTAAGTTTCCAAAAATTAACTTAACGAGCTAACTATAATTATCTATAGAAGTGACCGACACTTTTGTGTTCCTAACAATCTCCTCCTAAGGGAGGTTACTCTATTTTACAAAAACTTAAACCTAGCATACTATGCTTTATCTTTAGTCTTGAGCTCGTAGTCTTTAACTTCAATCATTAACTTGTGATTTGATGTAGTGATCATTGACTTTAGGCTTGAGCTTGTTCCTTTATCTTGACTTGAATGTAAAAATGTGATATTGAGCACCTTGAGATCATCAACCAAGCATAATCTCATTTTTCCATCTTCTAAACTTTGCCATCTTGTGAACTTGTGACTTTTGGACTGACATGCTCATACCTTTCTTAATTTGTTGACTTGAAAAGCTTTATTGCTGCATATTTCTTGAAATTCTTTAACTTTAAGACTTTATCACATTGAGAAAGAAGTTCGGTATCAGAGTGACATAAACTTCTTTGAAATTCTTTGACTTTAATACTTCGTCACTTCAAGAAAGACGTACAATATCAGAGTAGCGGAAGTCTTGAAACATGTAATTGAGCTTGCATGATGTCTTTATGTTTGTCGGTCGGGTATGAGCATGTGGCTATGAATCTTGTGAGTCAGCTGGAATCAGGTACCTTCACCTCCATCTCTAAGTATCCTGCATTAAAACAGTTAGCAATAAAGCAGGGGGACGAATATGGCTTTGTCATTCACCCGTGCTTGGTTGGAATAACCTTCGAGTCCATGAGGATCAACCTGTTATCAGGTAGATTCAATTTAAGAAGAATCTCCTTAACAGGATTTCCAGCTGAAGTATAGAATCTTTCTAACACATATGCATTAGATTCATCAAACTCAGCATGTTCTCATTACTGGAACATCTCAAAGCAGACATCACGATAAGAGTAAACCAGTGAGTTACTATCTCACCGATTGAATAGAAAAATCGATTTGAAAAATCAATCGACGTACCACTTGTTAAAGTGGTTTTGTAACACATCGAGAGTGTTAATCATTTCAAAAATTCATCATCAATCGTTAATCCATATACTTAAACAAGTTTGATTCTTGTAGAATCGTACCATCATTTCTTTCTAGTTGTTACAAGTTTGATTCATATAGAATCGCACAAGTTACCTACCATGAGCTTGTTTGATGTTGGCTCATGCAGGATTTCCAACTTCATTGTGAATATTAAATATCACTCGGATGTTCAGGATCCAAGAGAAATGCGTAGGACTCTTAATATATATCTTGTTATTCACATTGTGTGACTTAGCAAGCATAATTTTGACAGGTGTCCTAATAAGCTTTATGGATGATCTCTTTTGGCTCTAGACTTAATAGTGCACTTTGGTTTTAGTGATTGGAGGCTGGAGCAGACTGCCACCTTTTCAATATCAACTAACTCGGAGTGAGAAAGTCGATAGAAATGTGTGTAATCTCCACGAGAAATGAACCAAGATTCTGTTGAGAGACCTTGAATGGCAGGTAGTGTTGGTTTCATAGCGTCACCTGGGGACTATGACTATCTCAATGTTCAGACAACAACTTAGAGTTTCTGACAGTTTATGTTATTGACCCGGTTTCCGCTAAGTGTATGAGGGCTTCTTTCTTTTCACCCTTTATCCTTACATTTCTTTTTCATTCTTCAACAGCTTTAATGCTTACCGAGACTTCATAACTAACACCTTGTTGGGTTTATTCCAGTGCTAGCTCCATCTCAGTCGGCATTATTCTCGATTCTTACTTTTTCTCATTTTGTATCATACCTAAGGACTTCTACACTATCTAGTGGATATCCCTGAGTAGATCCTTCCGGTTCTGGCTGGATCATGGGATATGAATACCTATGCCTAACCACCTTATAACTCCATAAATTTAAGTTCATGGTCGGTCTTTTAGGTATTCCATTACAATCAAAACAAAAAACATTAAAATTTTCAATCAAAGTGTTTGATATAAATATCAAAAGATTAGATTTTTTCATAATCACTAAAAGCTCCCCCTTAACATGTGCATCGTAATCGTAGTACAGCTAATGATGGATGCATTGAAGTCTATTTTATATGATCACATTTCAATTCAAATTAGATGCAGTTTAATTACATTTTCTCCCCTTATCCAAAATGTTAATCCCTTGATATTTTAGATATCAATTGATTAAACGTTCGGGGACAAAATGTTACACAATATATAACAGGAACATTTTAATGCTCCCCTCAAATTATGAGGGAATTATATGGTGTTTGAGTATGTTAATTTGAAATTTTTTGAATTTAGTAAGAAATTCTTGAAAATTCATACTCAAACACTATATATGCCTAATTTTTAAGTCTACAGTACACAGTTTATATATTCAACAAGATATTATGAACCGAGGTTTGACCTAATGATAGAGAACATGCAAATGATAAGAATCAAATGGTTCATTGTAAGCAGCCGAAAGGTCTCCTTCGTACAATCTCCCACCAACAAACTTTTCTAAGCTCCTCATTAACCTTCTTTCTTTCAAGAAGTTGTCAATCAGACATTTTCATCTGTCCCAAGCACTCTTCAGCATTTCTTCAACTTTACTTTTCCAAGTAACGAAAGTCTTGCTTACAAACTTCAAGTAGAACAGATCCAAATACATATGTAACTTGAGCTTGTGTGGTTGGTGATGTCGGTTTGATGTTGTCTACTTCCCCCTAAACCAGCAATCCCTTCTTGAGTAATTCAGAAATTTTTGCAAAGCAAGCCTCCAAAGCAGTCTTGATGTATAAAGCCTAGATATCCGAAGTACACAATTAACCCTTTCAAGAATTTGATACCGCAACACCAAAGTCAATTAAGTCCCGGATGAGCGCATTTCTCTCTTCAGGATAGTTATGATATAAATTGAAACACCAAAGTCAACTAAGTCCCGGATGTAGACAATTAAATCCCTATGTGTACCTCTTTTATCAAATATTTCTACTCATTTTAAGAATAAGCTTAGAGATTGACCGGTCAGGTAAAACAATAATTGAATCAGACAAAGCTCTGTCTCATGTTTTATAAATAATTATAACTCCCCACACTTCCCCTAGGACCAAATGATGCATATTGAATAAAATGAATAATGGCACTCACCAGGTTTTGAAATATCACCCGAAAGAAACAAAGAAAAGCCAAAAATTTATATAAGGAGACTCAAAAGAAGGCATGGACTCTATCAATATACAGCTACTCCATCTACCCTGTCTGGTTATGACACCTCGGAATCAACAAAACCTTGTATGCACACATACTTGATATCGTGTTTGAGGTATAACTAAGCTTAGACCTATCACGTGAGAATCAACTTCAAGGCTATTAAAACTAGTTGATTATTTACCAACAATCCTAAGTCTCTTTACAACAAGAGAGTCTGTTGGCAATATTGATCGAATGTCGTTTAAAGCCTATACTCACTAGGTCTCATATTTCAAATAAGTCCCTAAAGTTTGAAACAAATAACATCTAAAGCCTGTGTAGTTAAAATCTATTAACTCCCCTTAAATTGTGATCCTCATTAAATAAAAACTTATCCTTTATGTCCGTGACTTAATTGTAAGACGTTTTTAAAAGATTATTTGATGAAAATAGCTCCCTCAAATATGACCTTTTTATATTTAAAGAGCTGTAATCATTGTTTGAGTGGTTGAATTATCTTTGAAAAATCTTTTTGTGATTACTGAAAATTCTGATTCATTATGAAGATAACTTTTTACCAATAAAAATAAGATTTCTCTTATTTTAACACATAAGTACACTAATGCGTACACTCATAGATATATAGGAAGCACGGGTTGTGTTGCAAGGTAAACACAATCCTTTGTATGGTCATTAAGTAGACCATGCCCTAGAATAAATCCCCGTTGAGAGGTCAAGTTTTCTTTTTGAAATACTTGCCTTTAAGATGATGACCGGGTTGCTATCTAAAATAATAGCAAGCCATTTGGCATGTTTTGAAAACATTTGGAATCTTTTGCTCGAACTCATTCAGCCTCGATCATATTTAATGGCATTTTCTAAACCCGTAAATGTTATCGATTTTTAGAAGACAAGCCATTAATAATCTTTTATACTTTTCTCTTTTTTTAATTTTTTCTTTGGTTTTAAATATTTTATATTTTTGTATTTTGTTTTTATAAAAGGTTTTTGAAAATGAAAAATCTTTTTGGTTTTTCTGGTTTTGAATATATACATATGATACACAGGATATCAGAATAGGTACCACCACTATTCTTCATCTTCATATGCCAACTGTTTCAGTGTATCAGGCGTAAAACTTTGCATTCCCAGCTTGTTGATCAGAAATTTAATTATTTCTCGGCATAGGGCTTTAGTGAAGATATCCACTAGTTGATACTCTGTGTTGACAAAGAAAAGATCTACAACTCCATTCTCTACTTGCTCTTTGATGAAGTGGAATCTGATGTCGATATGCTTTGATCGAGAATGTTGAACATTGTTGCAGCATAAGGCAATAGCGCTTTTGTTATCACAGTACATGGGAATTTTATTGAATCCAAGGCCATAGTCGGTAAGCTGTGATCTCATCCAAAGGACTTGAGCACAATAGCCAGACAAGGCAATATATTCAGATTCCGTATTGGATATCGTAACGCTTTTCTGCCTTTTTGATGACCAGCTAACAAGTCTGTCTCCCAACAATTACATACTTCCAGATGTACTTCATCTAGTATCTTGGCAACCCGTGTGATCAGCGTCTAGCAATAGATGTTAGAGCAATAGAAGAATCCTTTAGATACCAGAGTCCCCTATTAACAGTTCCTTGTAGGTATTTAAAGATTCTTTTCGATAGGCTTTGCCTGATAACGGGCACACATGCATACAGCAAATGTTAGGTCTGGTCTACTAGCTGTAAGACACATAAGGGTGCCAACCATTCCACGATAGTGTGTAGGGTCAACGGCTTTCCCTTGTGGATCTTCATCCAGTTTGGATTTCTCCACCATGGGAGTATCCACGGGGTCGCTAGATTCCATACCATATTTTCTCAATGATTCTAGAGCATATTTAGACTGGTTTAAAAAGATGCCTCTAGGACTTTGTGAAATCTGTAGTCCTAGAAAAAATGATATTTTGCCCATCATCGTCATCTTAAACTTTAAACACATTATAAAATTGGTCGCATAGTTCAGGTGTAGTAGACGCAAAGATTATATCAACATAGATTTGTACCAGGAGAATATATTTGCCTTGTCTTCTGATGAACAATGTGGGATCTACGGTTCCTTTAGAGAATTCTTGAGAGAGTAGAAACTTCGACAATAGATCGTACCACGCGCGAGGAGCTTGTTTCAACCCATAGAGAGCCTTTTTAAGTTTATACACATGATTCGGATTGTCTTTATCTACAAACCCGTTCGGTTAGCTGACATAAACTTCTTCGCGCAGAATGCCATTCAAGAATTCCGTCTTAATATCCATTTGGTAGACAATCATATTCATGTGAGCAGCATATGCGAGGAAAATTTGAATAGCATCAAGTCTAGCCACTGGAGCAAAAGATTCCTCAAAATCAATTCCCTCTTCTTGACGGTAACCACGAGCAACCAAGCGAGCCTTGTTTTTCAGAATTCCTCCCATTTCATCAAGTTTTACCTTATAAATCCATTTTAAAGTAATGACCATCACTTTATCTGGATGAGGAACGAGTTCCCAGACTTTAAGACGTTCAAATTCATTCAACTCCTCTTGCATTGCTTCAATCCAACATGATTGAGTTAATGCGTCTTTATAAGTCTTAGGTTTAACCGATGAGAGAAAAGCATCATAGTAACAAAATAAGGCTTGTTCATGGAGTTGGAGTCTTGTGGAAACATGTCTTTCGAGTTCACCGATGATGTTATCTAAAGGATGATCCTTGGTCCATTTGGTAATGTGTTCCGTGTAAGGAGTAACGGTATGCACAACAGTAGGAATAACATCCGAAGAAGAAGATGCTTCAGAATGGTTTTCTAGAATTGGAATACCAAAGAACGGATCGTTATTCATGTGTGCAACCATATATTTGGCATTTTAAGTCCGTTTTTGGTTATTTTAGCTCGTTTTTAAAGGTAAAAGGTATGTGTAATTAAGCACATACCATGGTGCATCTTGGTCAACATTTGTTGAAGAAGGTGAACCGGTTGATACAGCGAGAACTGGAGCAACTACTTCATGAATTGGAGCAACGACTTCAGTGGTTGGGTAATCAACACTGGGCGGAGGAGTGAGTAATTCATCAAACATCGGTTGAAACAAAATATCATAATCTGTTCTTGACGGTGGTACAAATGGTGTTGAAGGAGAAGGGTTTGGCACAAGTCCTGAACTGATTGTTGCAGGAGTCATTTCATGAAGTGCGGGTCTTGAACTGCTGTGTTCAGAAGCCATCGCAGTCAACTCATCAAAATCTACATGAGTTGTTTCAATGATTTGCCTGGTACATTGGTTGTAAATTCGAAATGCTTTCTTTGTGGGTGCATAGCCAATGAAAATACCAATATCAGCTTTCAGTTGTAACTTACCCAAGTTCTCACTATCATTTGTCAGATAGCAGAGTGCACCAAATACATGGAAAAATGATAAGTCGGGAAGTTTGTCATGTAAAATCCCATATGGAGTTTTATCGTGACGAAGACGTATGATGGAACGATTTTGGGTGTAACATGCGGTAGAAACTGCTTCTGCTCATAAGAATAACAGAGCTTTTGAATAAATCAACATTGTGCGGGCAGCTTCAATTAGCTTACGATTACGTCTTTCAACGACACCATTTTTTTGTAAAGAGCGAGCAACATATGTTTCATGAGAGATGCCAACCTTCTCATAATATTCACGCAAAGTTTGATTAACAAATTTAGTTCCATTATCTGTTCTGATTCATCGGATAGGCACTTTAAGCCGTACTTGGATCATCTTGAGAAACTTGATTATGAAATTTGGAGCTTCATCTTTTGACCTTAAGCATTTTACCTATGTAAATCGAGAGTAATCATCGATAATGACGAGGATGTACTTTTTTCCATTAACACTTGCGACACGCATTGGTCCACAAAGATCCATGTGCAAGAGATAGAGTTTTTCTTAGTTGGTGTCTTCAGATTTAGGTTTGTAGGGTTTCTTCTTGCTTTTGCCCATTGCACAAGCAGAACACAGATGGTCCTTTTCAATTTTTTAGCTTAGGGAGACCTCGAACAAGACCGTGTCTAGCTAAATGGTTGATTGCACTAAAGTTTAGATAAGATAGACATCGGTGCCATAACCAAGACTTTGTCTTTGAGGCCTTTGACAAGAGACATATAGAAGAGGACGTCATCATATCTCCAAGAGACGGAGTATACAGAGTGTTGCCTCGAGATCCAATCAATAGATCAACACCTTCTAGATTATGAATGAAGCAGGTGTGTTGACGAAAAGCAACTTCAAAGTTTGAATCACAGAATTGTCCAACGGAGAATAAGTTATGTCCAAGTCCTTCCACGTAGTAAACCCTTGAAATCGTAATATTCCCAATCTGATAATTACCATATTCCAATATCTTTGGCACGTGATCATTTCCAAATTTGACAGTACCCAAAAATTTATTGACGAAATTGGTAAGCTGAGAGCGATCTCCGATCATATGCTTGGAGCAGCCAGAGTCCAAATACCAGAGAACAATTTGGATGACCTACATTCATCAAGAGAGAAATATGGAATATCAGAAACTATGGATCCCCAAGATTTACTAGGTTCCTTTTTGTTAGCAGATAAAGATTTAATATTCTTAGGTTTGCTAACGGGAACATTAGTTTTAGATTTCTTAGGTTTCCTTGAGTAAACCAATGTTACAACAGGCTTAGTTAATATCACTTTCGTAGAGTAATTTGGTTCCTAAAGGGCACTTCAACAGTTGTGGGTTATCCTAGCTTAAAAGGGGCACAAATTTACCCTACTATAATGAAGGATCCGGACCAGAAGCACTAAGTGTATCAATATAGTGAATAGCTTTCTGTTGGTTTCCAAACTTTTCTCTTTGAACTTTTCTTAACAGATTTAGATTTAGTATGAGCATTCACATCATTGATAAAATCAAGAACACACAAATCATGATTATCAAAAAGCATGCAACCATTACACTTAACACATAAAGGTTCAGAATTCGCATTAAGCTTAGAATGCTTCACATTTGCATTTCCTTTAGGTTCAACAGCACTGTTCTTATTTTTCAAACTAGATTTAACTGTCTTAGGGTGGGCTTTTACTTTATTCTTCTGAGTACTACTTGGTGTTCACAGAATCTTATCTTTCTTTATATTGCCTGAAGGCTGTGATCCGCTAGCACTAGTAGACGTTTTTACTCATGTAAAAGAAAACATAGGTTTGTTAGAAACTAAGTTCGATAAAGAAGCTGTTTTTGTGTTTGTGTTTCCTGAGGAAGTGACGGGCTCAGTGAATCTAACTATTTTGTCCTTGTTCTTTGGGATCACAGCCACTAATTTATCACCTGAATTGTTGATGCTAGGGCAAGTTTGTCTGACTATTATAAGCAACTCCTGAATTTGTTTGGTATACTTACAAGCAGATTCTAAGGGTTCATTTAGAGGATTTTGTAATTTTCCTTGTTCCACATCGCAGCTTCTTCCTGAATGTGCTTAAGGTAATCAGAGTGAGCTGACCTATTGTTCAACAATCTAGGGTTCAAATATTCTACATCAATCTTAAGCATTTCTGGATCAATAGTGTGTTTGCAAACAACATTATCAGCTAAAGCTTTCCCTTTAAGTTTGCTTAATTCATCTTTGAGAGCAGTAATTACCAAAACTTTTTCTTGAAGACTAGCATTTAAATCAGAGATTTACACAGAATTTAGATTAACTTGATTAATTAAATCATCTCATTGTTCTTTGGATCAAATACGTGCTGGTTTAATTGAGTCATAAAGTTGCTTATAGGTCTGTTTTAAATGCTCATTCTTAGCAATAAGCTTTGACACCCTATGATCCAATTCAATATTAATCGTTTCAATCTCTTCTAAGTCTTTCTTGACCTTATCCTCATTCATATTTCCACTTAGAGATTTAATTCTCTCTTTCAACTTCTTTATTACCATGTCTTTCTCTTGCGACTGAGCTTTCATATCATTTAATTCAAAATATTGATCAATACTTAGAGCACTTTTATTTGAAACAGAATTGTCCCTTTAAAAAATTTCCTGATTAAGTTGAGTGTCAACTTCTAAAGAGATGCAATATTTTTCAAGAGTGGTAAAATTTTTGAACAATTTATCGTAAGTCTCTTTTTCAATGAAATCCTTTTTATTGAGAAGCTCAGTCTCAAGTTTGAGACACTTTTCACATTTATGCACATTCATAGAAGCATTATCCACAGAAGAATTCATAATTATGTTCACAATATCTTTGTTAATAACTTGTTCCAAGAGTCATTCGTTTTCGTTTAAAGCTTGATTCATTTTAACTTCAAATATTTTTGACTCTAAACGATGTTGTTCCACGGCCTGTTCCATTTGATGAAAGACACTTTGGACTTCAGAAAGTTCATCAATCAAATATTGATTGAATGTATTAAATACGTCCTTCAGAGCTTTTACAAAGGTAATTATTTCATCCCTAAAATAAGCTTTTGTATGTTTGAACCTCATGAGCCCTCAGTGATAGCTGTGGTCGTGGTTTTTTCTTTGACAACCACATCAAAACCAACAAGATGGTATTTAAGTTTTTTCAAACTCGTATTAACCATGTTGACTTTAGGAAGTTCTTTTGTAACATCAACTTTGGTGGGTCTACTAGAAAGAGTGGGATCTGAAGAAATCATAGAATTCTGAGACCAAAAGGTTTGTTCAGCAGATAATTCAGTTTGTAGAATAAATCGTGTTTCAAAATCTTGAGAAAGTTGGTTAAGAACAGCATAATCGACTGGTGTAGTATTAACTTTCTTTTCTAACATCATAGGATCTTTTTGATTTAAAAGCATTTTTGAACGACTCTCTTCAGCAAGCATTAGGGTCTCTTCAGAGTCAAGAATCACAATAGCACTAGTATTCTTAATGACATTATCATCATAAAGCTTTGGTTCCAACTGCTGAGCTTTATTCAGATAGAAATGATTTTGAAAACCTAGAGCTTGTTTAGTGGTATGATCATAGAAAAACTGAGGTTTCGTCAACATGTGAACAGTTTGTGCAGATTGATCTTTTTTAAAAATAATATTATCTAGCTGTTTGATCCTGTTTTCTAAAGCAATCTCTCTATCAATGTTCCTAGATTTTTCTTTCTTAAAATCATTTTTTAGAAGAGTAACTGTTTGCATTAAAGATTCCTTTTCTTTTAAATGCTCAGAAAAAGGTTGTTCAAGACGATCAATCTCTACAGACTGTGCACTTGAATCTAAAATGTTATCTTTACTCTTTAAATTAACATTTTGTCCTTCTTTCAAAACTTTAACGTGTTCCTTATATCTATCAAGCTCAACAGTTAAATTATCATTGACACTTTTATTGTCCAGATTTATCTTGGTACAATTAACTACTTAGGTTTTCAGTTGTTCAATCACAGATAATATCAGTGCATTTTGTTGTGCAGATGAGTTAAAATTCTAAACAGTTGCCTGTTGTGATTCTATCACATACTGAGAATAAGGAATGATATTACTATCACTAGTTATTTCAGTCTCTGAATGGTTCACAACATTCGACTGTTCAGAAGACGACATCGCCTACACAGCTTGATTGATCATATTGTTATCCATATTATCAAGATTATGTACCTCAGCGAGAGCATCTGAACCATAATGAGATCAATTTGCCATGAGAGCAACTTTGACAGTGTTAAGTTCATCACAATCAGAGTCATATGCATCCAAATCATCGGCTTGATAAGCAGCATTGTGAGTAATGACGGTGTATGTAGCTTGACCTTCTGTAATTCCTAAAGCTACCAAAAATGCTAGCTCTTCCTCATGTAAAATTTGACCATTTGCTTGAGTTTGAACTAGCAACACTTTATCCTTAAACCATGAATCGTCTTGTCTCCTTTTAGGTTTAGTGCACTGTTTGGACATGTGTCCTTCCCTTTTGCAGTTGTAACAAGTAACAGTCATTTGTTTCCCATAATTACTTTCACTTGCTCCTAGAGTGTAGGTCATTGTAGTATCCGCAGCAAAAGAAGTTTGTCTCCCCTGAACTGGTTGTAAGGTCACTCTCCCATCATTAATAGTAGCTTGTTGCTTAGGGTTTGACGAATTTCTAAGATGGTTATTGCTATTAGGATAGCAGGAAGTGACAACCGCAGTCAAGAAAGACATCATGTGATTGATGGCATCAATGAGATCATCACCTTTCTGGAACACTAGAACAATTAGACCTGAGTCTAGTTGGGGAAATTCAGGTTGTTGGTTAACTGTGGGAGCATATTCCAATTGAGGGATGGATGATGGTAGAGAATAAACGTTGTGGTGAACTGATGATTGATAATCATTGAATGGATAAGTAATTGAAAAAGGTGTTGATGATTGATTGTTTGAGTATTGTTGAGACTGATAAGGTGAACCATGCTGTGGAGACTGATATCACTACTACACAAAAGGCCATAAACACCTCCTGAAAGAAACCGGTTTTGAGATAACCAGTTCCTATTATAAAAAATATAAAAGGATGGGATGCATAAATACTGGTTTTCTAGAGAAACCCTGTCTTTATGATCTAAAACGCATATAAACTGGTTGTATTATAGAAAACTTGTCTATATACATGGCAAAAAAAACTGATTCTTCCAAAGAGACTTGTCTCTATTTTTTTTTACACGTTTTCATAATTTTACTATAATAACCCGAAAAATCTCAAATAAAATAAACTAAATCAAAAATAAAGAAGACATGGAAACACAAGTAAAAGTAAAAGACTTATTTTTCTTGATTTCGAGGACGAAATCATTTTTAATGAGGTAATGATATAATAACCCGCATTTTACAAATATAAAATACAATCATATAATAATCTATCCCATAAAATATGAAAGATTGTTTATTGATTTCGGAAACGAAATCATTTTAGTAGAGGTAATGATGTACCCGTAATACCATGTATTTTGCTAATGCTTAATTTATAAGACAAAACACAAAAGATAAATATACATATTTTACATTTTATAAAAACGGCTAAGATATCATATATATTATAAATGGAAACTGATAAAAAGTAATTTTAAATACTTCCTCCGTCCCATAATTATTGTCCCCCGACAAAAAACACACAGTTTAATAAAAGTGCATTTATTAATGCTTTCTCTCTCTTACTTTTTGACAGAATGACAGTTTTACCTTTAGCTAATTAATTAAACTCTTCTTTAAAGTTCGTAATAATAATTTTAAACGAGGGTAATATAGTAAACTTGATCAAACTTCCCTATCTATTTTTAGTAGTGGACAATTAAATTGAGTCGTCCCAAAAAGGAAACATGAACAATAAAAATGAGACGGAAGGAATATCAGTTATGAGCTATGAATGAGTGTCGTTTAAATAGTAAAACCAATCAAATTGGAAGAGTCAGACCCATTATCTTTTTGGGTGCTACTATTGGTACCCCCTTGGCCCGCCAGAAAGTACAAAAAAGGTATAAAAGATTCCTTTTGTACCCTCTTTTTGCAGTATAACGCAGTTTTATTTCAAGTTTTGTTTCGTATTTTTTGACAGTTTCATGCTTTTGACTTGTTAAACTTTATAATTTTCAGTCCGTATTTTCCGTGTCACAGTTTTATAACATATACAAAATTATAAAAATAAAAAAAAATAAAAAAAAGTGAAAAAAACCGGAAAAAACATGGAGAGGGGTACGGATGACTTTTTAGAGGGGGTACAAATAACATAAGCCTATCTTTTTATTAACTCCTCGTTTAACTTCTCAATCTCATTCACAAATAAATCTAAGAACCCTTTAGTAATATGAATGCCAAATTTTACTTAGTTGCATATAGTATTAAATTTGCGTAACAATGTATATGAACAAATGGAAACTGTTACAAATTAGAATGAGTCAATTATACTCCCTCCGTCTCAAAATTATTGTCCCCCGACAAAAAACACACAGTTTAAAAAAAGTGCATTTATTACTGCTTTCTCTTTCTTACTTTTTGACAGAATGACAGTTTTACCCTTAACTAATTAATTAAAGTCTTCTTTAAAGTTTGTAATAATAATTTCAAACAATAGTAATATAGTAAACTTGATCAAAATTCTCTATCTATATTTAGTAATGGACAATTGAATTGAGACATCTCAAAAAGGAAACGTGGACAATAAAAATGGAACGGATGATGGGTTGATAATCACATCCACTAATTCCTCTACCCGGCCCATAACAGGTTTATATATTCTTGCCAATCGGTAATCATTCACTTGAAACAAATAACCCTAAAATAATGAAAGATCACACAATGGCGGCCGTCGTGGCTATTGAATAAAGTGTTCCAATCTAGAGCACGGGGTATCCATTTTATTATACACCCTCATCAGAACCATAGTCTGTAATCGAATCATGAGAAGGCATGGAGCTTTCGTTCATGAGTACGTGTTCTGTTCGAAATGGGCTTTAAATTCTGATCAATACTTATAACTTATAAGTAGCCCCCATTATAAATATACACGGTAGGTGACAAATCCACTGTCGTGGGTCACCTGCTACAGTAACGGGCTCCCCTATTTTGGGTCAGCCTGATTTTGGTTTTTTTTTTTTTTTTTTTAAATTTTGTGTGCACAAAGTAGGAGTTAAAAAAAAATATTACAAAAGTTTCGATTTATTCAGATAAAAAAAATACCCGCGGAAACATCTTCGATACCTAATAACTTTAAAATAACCGATATGGTCACAAACGTACAACCCATTATATTAAAAAAAAACACATATAGCAAAAAAAAAACAACACTTTAAACATGAGGCCCAACACATAAGCCATATAAAAAAAATTATTACTAATATACACATTTGTCGACAAACTAATGTGGCCCAAAATCTGGCCCAAAGTAAAAAAAAAACGGTCCCTCAACTTTTAACTATTTACGATTTTCTTACAAAAAAAATCCCGTAAAAAATTAACAAAAAAAACACGTCAAGTTTTTATTGTTCACAACTTTTTTACATTCATCGGCCCAAAAAAAAGATATCGAACCGTCCCAAAAAAAGAAAATATTCGGGAAACAATTAACCCGTCCCAACGTAAAAAAAAACCATATAGCAAAAAAAAACAACACTTTAAACATGAAGCCCAACGCATAAGCCATATAAAAAAAATTATTACTAATATACACATTTGTCGACAAACTAATGTGGCCCAAAATCTGGCCCAAAGTAAAAAAAAAATTCCCGAATCGTACAAAAAAAGGAAATATCCGAGAAAAAATTAGCCAAAAAAAATCCAAAAATAGCCTAAAATCTAGCCCAAAGTAAAAAAAATACAAAACGGACCCTCACCTTTTAACTATTTACGATTTTCTTACACAAAAATTCCCGTAAAAAAATTTACAAAAAAACACGTCAAGTTTTTATTGTTCACAACTTTTTTACATTCATCGGCCCAAAAAAAAGATATCGAACCGTCCCAAAAAAAAAGAAAATCCCAAATCGTACAAAAAAAGGAAATATCCGGGAAAAAATTAGCCAAAAAAAAAACAACCCAAAAATAGCCTAAAATCTGG
>BQNB010055264.1:0-28514 GCA_026074375.1 Tanacetum coccineum
TTTGGTCATTGCGTTTTGATTATTGAAGACTGCGTTTTGGTCACTGCGTTTTGATTATTGAAGACTGCGTTTTGGTCATTGCATTTTGTTCATTGCGTTTTGATTATTGAACAATGCGTTTTGGTCACTGCGTTTTGGTCATTGCGTTTTGATTATTGAAGACTGCGTTTTGGTCACTGCATTTTGGTCATTGCGTTTTAATTATTGAAGACTGCGGTTTGGTCATTGCGTTTTGGTCATTGCATTTTGGTCATTGCGTTTTGATTATTGAAGACTACGTTTTGCCTAATTGAAGACCCTTATTGCGTTTTGCCTAGGGGAGACTCTGTCCATTTCATTTCTTGGTTGCGTTTTGTCTCAAGAATTGACTGCATTTTGTCTAAGGCGCCTTACTGCGATTTGCTTCCTACGTTTTATCTACCTTGAAGACCTATATTGCGTTTTGTTGGACAGAAACTCTGGCAAAATTTCTTCTTCACTGCGTTTTGTCTTAAACCAAATCAATTAACAACAATAAACGCTATCATGACAAAATTGAGCTAGACAATGTTTATTCATTGACGACAATTAATAAATAACATTTGTCCTAGTTCAATAACATTCAACACAACAAACATGATACATAACACTACAAACGATCCGAATAAGATTCACTTAAACGTCAAAACGGCTTTGGAATTTGGACTAATGTCAAGTGATCATGAAGTTTATCTGGTATCCCTTATTTGAGTTTGAAGTGGGTTTCACGGAGGCGTCTACTTATTTCATCATCGAGACTTCCTTCTATTTTCTACCCCTTTCCTTAAACCCAATCTATCGATTGATGACTTGCTTGAACGTATACAGTTATGATTGAGACTTGAATTATCTAGTTACCAGAAGTCAAGGGGCGGTTGGGTGAAGACCTGGATAACTATCACTTAAAGGAGTTACATTGTAGTACTCAGTGTCACACGCAGAAGCCGATGTGGATAATTTCAAGAGGTGATGTACTAATTATACTTTTGATGTTGGGTATATGGTACTTAGAGGCTTTCCTCTGCACCGTTCTTCAATCTACAACAGTGCAAGCTTAAGTAACAAATTTGGGGAATGTTACTTCATTTTCAAGTTTGGTATATCGGGTTTACTTCACCAAGTGGTCACAGCAATAGCCGACAGAATACGAGGTTGGTAAGTTAGCCAGAGAGTATAAGGTTGAGATGTGATCAGCAACTCTCACGGGATATTTGAAGCTACTGAACGTCAATGATACTTCATAGTCTCAGCAAAATCTTTCAAAGTTCTTCAATGTCTTTCATAACTTTTCAAGATTGTTGCTTATGACAAGAACTTCTCGTGTATATGGTCCTCTACGGTTTCTGAAGACAAGAGGGCAATGCTTTGTTTGGATTTCAAGATTTGTGCTAAAGACAAGAACTTCTCGAGTATATGTGCGTACACAACAATGATGCTTCCGAGAGTTCGCAACCATCATGGGGGAAAATGTGTACATCCAGGACTTAGTTGACTTTGATGTTACCATGTCAACTTCCAGGGGGAAGTAGTGTATACTACTTTACTTAGTATGGTTTATGAAGTATTCTGCATACGTGAGAAGAATTGTTGCTGATTTCTCGCATGTACCCCCGAACGAATATTCACCAAGCCCTAATGACAAGAAGCAGTGGTCGTTGGTGTGGTTTGACTTCTACAAATTTCCGCTATGCACGTCAATGACAAGTAGAAGATTGTTCAAGCTACATCAAAGTTTCAGAATCTGCTTAAGATAGGGATGTTGGTTTGGGGGGAAGCTGATTCAGAAACTTCGCCAAAAAGGAGTCTATGAAGAAAGCTTTTTAAGACATGCTGCATGAATTGGGGGGAAGTTAATCCAAATCATGCATACTACAATGGTTCCTGTACAAGTAAAGACAATGATGATCCAAGCTGGAGTATAAGTTTCAAGACTAGGAGAACTCAAAAGACATCTTCAGCTTTGGATGTGCTTTGGAAGACTTTATTTTATTGTAATTGTACTTGATAGGAACATTGTAAGTAATTCCGTATGTCTACATATTGGGGGAAGATTGTTAGCCTTAAAATATGGTGACATATCCGGAATTACATTAGCTTAGTTATAATGTGACACGTAGGGACTAATAATGACTAGTTACGATAGTCATGTGTCATTAGGACTATAAATACCCCCTCCATACTTCCATGGAGGGGTGAGGATTCATTTTGTAATATCTCATAAGGTGTGTGTGTGTGTTCTTTCTCCCTCTAAAACACATACACACTCTTTCCTTTCTCTCTCTAAATAAATGGCTTCTTATTTGTTTAATCCTCCCCGACCTCCGGATCATGTCTTTTGTTAGTGTTTCTTATTTTTAACACAAAGACACCTTTGCTTCCTTCCCCACCTATATCTAACCGCTCGTTATAGGCTACACCCACCTTATACAACCAACACCTATTGAAGACACAACCGAAATTTCCTGTAAAGCGCCTTTCTTTTGCTGAACAACAAGAATGGCGAGCTCGTGGTTTATGTTTTAATTGTGATGAAAAGTATCGTCCAGGTCACCGTTGTAGCTTTGGTGAATACCTTATTCTTGAACCCAAGGAACCGGACCCGTCGCCACCATTAATCATCGAATACGATTCCCTTCTCGATCCCTCATATCCTCCATTGCCACCACCATCTTTAGTGAATCCCAACACTACCCCAAACAACATTCTCTTCCAACTTTCTGCCAATGCATTAGTTGGTTTACCTTCTCCACGTACCCTTCTTTTATTTGGTTGATTTAGGGAGCTCACATAATATCATTCAACTTCGGGTAGCCAAGTTCTTACAGCTACAGATCTCTAATACTCCTAGATTTTTGGTTCTGGTTAGAAATGGTGATTCGTTAACGTGTCAGGGTTTGTGCTTGAATGTACCTATTTATATGCAACAGAATATGTTTAGCATATCTTTTTATGTTCTTCCGATTTGTGGAGCTGATGTTGTCCTTGGGGTATAGTGGCTTCAAACGTTGGGTCAAATACTATCAGATTATTCCATTCCAGTGATACAATTTCAACATGACATCCACCTAGTCACTTTGACCAGAGAACCAAAGGTGTTGCCTACACAAACATCATTTAGTCAAATTTGTCACCTTTGGGACAACGATTGCATTACCTCTTTACACTCGGTTTTTGTTTCTAAAACTACTATCACCAATTCTACAGGTCAACCATCTACTTTTTTTAATTAGTGGCACACTTTCAGTTACTACTTATAAAGCTATTTTTGAGGAACCACATGGACTGGCACCATCTCGTCCACATGACCACTACATTCATTTGGTACCCAATTCAACACCCATAAACATTCGACCATACCGTTACCCACAATGTTAAAAACATGATAATGCAAGAATGATCTCTGAGATGTTACAACAAGGAGTCATTAAACCGAGTATAAGTCCATTCCCTTTAACTATTTTGCTGGTACGAAAGAAGGACGGTAGTTGGCATTTTAGTGTAGATTATCGCGCCTTAAACGCGATTACTATTTCAGATAGGTTCCCTATACCTACTGTCAAAGAGTTACTTGATGAACTTTATGGTGCCCAGTTCTTCTCAAAGATTGATTTATGTTCAGGGTACCATCAAATTCGGATTGCTAATGATGATTGATGAGGTGTTATTTTATACACTATTTTAGGGTCATTTAACCCCTTAAATCATGCAAATATGCCCAGATTATGTGCTTAATCGTTTGTTTTCAGGTTTTTAGCACTTGGATGACATTTAGAGGAAATACACGCGACTTGGGCTCATTTGGAGAAGAAACGGACAAGACTACGACTCTACACCAAGAACCATGAAGAATTATTCACTCAGAGCCTGTAGACGGCGTTGCAACCATAAAGCAATGGCGTCATGACATTCATGGTGACAGAGTCAGGACGTGACCGACTAAAAGTGGATCTAGAACCATCTACGTGGCGACGACTTCAGGAGTATAAAGAGACGCTGTCGCAGCGATATCTCTATATATACAAAACCGATTTTAGAGTTTTAGGTGTGTAACTTTATATATCTTTAGGGAGACGAACCCTAGCCTTTGTAGCAGCTTCATAGGTCTTTTTAGGGCCTCAAAACCCTATTGTACTACCTTGGATCCATGTTTTAATTCAAGTAAGGTTATTTATCATTCATCATTCAATATGTCTATGTGTTGTGTGATTGATCTTCTTGCTTTCATTATAACATGCAAGGCTAAACCCTCCTTTGTATATGCTTATGATTGCATGAAAGTCAGATTGTAGATCCTATTACTGTTGCTTCTTGTTGATGAATGTGCGTGTTAGGCTTTAGAAAACCAACTTTTGTCTGTATCGCTGTAGACATGTCTAGGGAAACGCGAGTGCATAGAAAGGATACCATCGGGTAGCAGTCTTTACACTACCTTGCCCCCTTATACGGTTGATCCCTCTTAAGGTATTTCATACGCATTTAATATACTCTTAGGGGCCTTGTAATAGTCTTCATACCACCTTACTTGTTCGTTGCCTAACAGAATATTAAATAGACGGCGGGTTCGTGTAATCCGTTCATGACCTAGAAAATACTTACACAGATCATCATAAGTGTGACAAGGCAGCAGGATTAGGAGAAGCAATCTGATTAGTAATGCATGATTAAGTAAATATATTTAATTATCATAAAGTTATCACCAATAGATTATATATTTATTAGTTTAGTAATTAGTTAAACAAACCAACCTCTCAAACCATAGATTTACCTGCTTTCATAAAATATAAAAACACAAAATAATATTCTCTTAACCCTTAGAATTCTGTTAGACTGTGATCAAGCCACCCTGTTAGGATTAAGGTTTTCTTAACTTAGTACCGACAGTACAATAGTTAGTACTGTCAGTTATACTTAGTACCGACAGTACAAAGTAGTTAGTACTGTTAGTTAGTTAGTACCGTTAGTAGAAAGTTAGTTAGTACCGTTGAGAAGATATTTAAAAGATATTTATGAGATATTATATAAAAAGATATGTAAGCCTTTTAGGGTTATCCTTATCATATAAAAGGAACCCTAGGCATAGTTAGACATATGAGTTCTACACAAGATCACACAGAACATATATCATAGTTAGTAATCTGTAAACTTCAAGAACACTTTAATAAAGTTGTTATTCAGTTGTTCATTGTTCTTCTTAGTACATGTGTTAAGATTCCGCATTAACACATAGTATTCACAGTCATTGTTTCTACATAGTTGTGTGTATTTATACATCTTGGCTATCATCCTTTATAGGCTGACAAAGATCCTTTCCGTTAAATAGGACCTTCAAGTGGTATCAGAGCCATTAAGAAACTCTGAATAAGAAGAACAGATAAAACCAGTTATTCATCTCCAATAAACAAAGCTAAACATGTCTGGAACACATGATGAAATTCCACCACCACCACCTCCATAAGAGACACAACAAAAACCAACACAACAAACTCCTCAAACGTTCACATCAACTGCCTTATTCTCAAAAAAGGGGGAAGATATGATTATCTGGCTATGAAGATAGAACACTATCTAGCTCATACAGACTATCCCAATTTGGGAGGTTATCCAAAATGGAATGTTTTTAGTCCTGTGTCCCTCACAACTGATACATCAGGACAAATTAAAATTTTGCCTCCTAAAACAGGAGAAGAAGTAGTGGCCAGAGAAAGAGAAAGAAAAGCTAGGACCACCTTGCTAATGGCCATAACTAGATGATTTTTTTTTTCAAAATCTAGCTTAAATGCCATAGATGACTAATGCAAAAGAAATGGGGAAGCCATCAAATCCAGATTTTGGTGGAAATGATGAATCAATAAAGATGCAGAAGTACATCTGAGCAACTGTTTGGAAGATTCACTGTCCCAACACAGATGGATTATAAAGCTATGAGAGATTCCAAAGTCTTCTCAGTCAGCTAGTGATTTCCATGGAGCAGTGTATGTTACTGAAGATGGCAAATCATAAAGTTCTAAGATCTCTACCTTCTGCTTGGTTACAAGTTTCCTTAATTATGAGAACAAACCTGGAATGGACAAGTCTCGTTTTGATGACTTGTACAACAATCTAAGAGTCTTTGAAAATGATGTAAAAGGCTCTACTGCATCATCATCCAACTTGCAAAATATAGCATTTGTTTCTGAAAACACCAGCAGTACTAATGATGTTAGTACCGCTTATGGTGTTTCCAATGCTTCTGCTCATAATTCAAAGCTTGAACAAACATCATCATATTCCTTGCTTGCAAGTGTAAATCAGTAGATCCTCAACTAGATCATGAGGACTTAGACCAGGTTGATGAATATGACCTTGAAGAAATGGATTTAAAATGGCAAGTGGCAATGATCTCCATGAGAATAAAGAAGTTCTACAAGAAGACTGGTAGAAAGCTACAGTTTGATGCAAAAGAACCCTGTTCTGTTTTAGTTTTGATAAAACCAGTGGGAATGGGCTTATCATGCCACAAAACAGGGCATTTTGTAAGAGAGTGTAGAACAAAAGAAGAAAACAGGAGGAGAGATGGATGGATTCCTGGAAATAAAGATAGGAGCAGAACTGGAAAGAAAGAAGACTCTAAAGCATTGGTGACAGTTGATGGAGAAAGTGTTGACTGGACAACTCATTCAGAAGATGATGAAAATTATGCTTTCATGGCTAGCAACAGCTCAGGATCAAACACACAGGTAACTTCCTGTTCTTGTGAGTGTAAAGAGTCTTATGCTACTTAAACAGCACTTTTTGTGTGTGTGTCAGACTGTGTGATGTGTGAATATGTGTGAGTGATTCATTCGCGTAGAACAAATAAAGCTTACTTACTCAAGGTCTTTAGAAAGGTTGAAGTCACAATTAGTTGCCCATCAACAAGGGTCAACTTTTGGTATGACAAAAAATCAAATCTCATCGCAAATAGTTTAGATGAACATAAACAGATGTTCTAACTATTGTCTATGTTTGTAATACACTTCGTTGGCTAAAGCATCAAAAGAAAAGATGTTATTTCAGTCAGTACATAGTAGACTACAATGGAATACATTCTTTCCAAAAAATCTTGGTAAAATTGCCAAATTATTCTATGATGCCATGGGATAAATTTGGGCACTGGGTATGGTGATTATATGATCACTAGTGGAACCCTTTCCCGACCGTTAATGAGTTTAATTATTATGAAGTTATGCAAGTGTTGTTTATTCGTGCAATACAAGTGATTCTGAAAATACTATCTTGGCTATTTAATAGGATTACTTTAATGAAACATGTGAAATAAGCATTGCCTAGAGTACCCAAACAACCCATGACAGGGAATTATCTGCCCTCATGGACCATGATGTTTGAATAGATTGACTAGCAATATACATATATGGTCCAGAAAAGACTCAACCAAGTGAACCTCGAATGCCAAAAACAAATGGAACTTGATACCTGCTGACTCCCTTAACATTAGTTCAATAAAACTTCTGAATTGGTGTACTGAACCAGTTGTCAATGAATCAAATATAGAAGTTCAACCTAAGGTATGGTCTGATGCTCCTATCATTGAGGAGTATGAATCAGACAGTGATGATGAGTGTGTGACTGTACAAACTCCTAGGGAAAATGTTAAGAAACAGTCTACACATAGTCAAAAACCTAAGGTTAACAACAAAGAGTTGGGGAATGGGTTTACGGAACAATGAGGATGTTTTGATTTGTGGTAGTTTTAGTCATTGATTATAAGATTGTGATTATCATGTAATAAAATTGGGCCTCTCCCTCTCTCTCTCTACCTCTAATCAAGTTGAAATACTTGCACAACAAAATATCTGGGTCTAAGTGTTAATGATTACAAGGGTGGTTGAGGAAACCAACATGGGAACAATGTTCACAGGGTGAATTTTGTGTGGATAAACAAAATCATTTGTTCCTTTAGCAGATAGTACGAACAAGAACTGGAAATAATCTAGTTAATACTGCTAAAGCTAGCAGTACTAAAAAAGTTAGTACTGCTAGACAAAATATTAACAGACAGACAATACTAACTAGCACTGCTCTGAAAGTTAATACTGATAAGCCCATTGTGAATGGTGTTAGACCAGCAAAAGTTTGTCTAAAATCTCATTCACCTTCATGCTTTTCAAAAAGAATAACGAGTACTAAAAATAAATTTTTCTAAACCAGTTTATATGTTAAGGTAAAAGAAGTAGTACTGTTGGTTGAAAAATGGGTCATTGTGTTTATGTCTCCAGCAATTTGTAAAAGGAGAACCAGGAATACAACAATAAATATTCTCTCCAAATACAAATGGTGGATCTAGCCTTAGAAATTATTCTACTTTCAAAAGATCCACTAGGCAGACTCATGCCCAAACTGGGCTTGGGTCCTAAGAGCGTCTAAATCACTTTCTTTGAACTATGCTAGGATAATCTATATTAGAAATCTACTGAATAAGGATAATTGATAGTGGATGTTCCAGGCACATGACAGGGAACAAGGCTTACCTTGTGACTTTTAAGACTTTGTTGGTGGGCCTGTTTGCCTTTTTGACGGTAGTAAAGGCTATATTACTGGTAATGGAAAATAAAAACTGGTAAGGTTAGATTTTGAGGATGTACGCTTTGTGAAGAAAATTCAGCCTTTAATCTTTTTCTGTGTCACAAAGTGTGACAAAAAGAACAAGGTTCTGTGTACTGACCTCTGAATGTTTCCTTGTTTTGTCTCTGATTTTTAAGGTTACCTGATGAAATCAACTATTACTTAAAGTCCCTAGAAAAACAATATGTACAGTTGCAATTTAGAGAACATTGTTCCTTAGGTGGCTTGGCGTGTTTAATTGCACAAGGATACAACTGATTGAGTTCTAACTTATGGCATAGGAGGTTGGGTCATGTTAATTTCAAAAACTTAAATAGACTTGTGAAGGGAAACCTTGTCAGAGGTTTGCCTACAAAGCTTTTTCAAAATGACCACACTTGTGTTGCTTGTCAGAAAGGAAAGCAACACAAAGCTTCTTGTAAGCCCAAGTTAGTTAGCTCTATTAGTAACACCCTACAACTTCTTCATATGGACTTGTTTGGACCTACATCTGTGAGGAGCATAAACCATAAGACCTATTGTTTGGTTATCACTGATGATTTTAGCAGATTTAGTTGGACATTTTTCTTAAGAACTAAGGATGAAACTAGTGCAATCCTTAAGGACTTTATAAGACAAATAGAAAACCAATTGAATCAAAAGGTTAAGATTATTAGATGTGATAATGGAACAGAATTTAAAAACAAGGAAGTTATTGAATTCTGTGGGTTAAAGGGTATCAAGAGGGAATACAGCAATGCCAGAACTCCACAACAAAATGGAGTTGCTGAGAGAAAGAACAGGACCCTTATTGAGGCTGCAAGGACCATGCTTGCAGATTCATTTTTACCTAACACTTTTTGGGCTGAAGCAGTTAGTACTGCTTGCTATGTTCTAAACAGGGTATTAGTGAACAAGCCTATATAATAAACACCTTATTGAACTTTTAACTGTTTTAAAACACCAATTATAAGTATATAAGGACCTTTTGGGTTGCCACTATATGTGACCATCTTGACAACCATGACCACTTAGGCAAGTTTGTTGGAAAATTGATGAGGGAATTTTTTGGTGGGTTAATCTCTACAAAGCAAGGCTTTTAGGTATACAATTTAGTAACCAAAAGAAGTTGAAGAAAACCTGAACATAAAAATTTCTTAGAGAACAAAACCAACGTTGCAGGAAAGGACCAAATTGGCTTTTTTGCCCTTGTTTATTTGACTGATTTATGAACTATCATTGTTTAGATTAGAGAATCAAGCAACTTCATGCAGGTCACTAAGAATCTAACCAAAAATACAGGTTCAAAGACAAAAATGACGCTTGGGGATCTGAATAAGAAGTTGAATCTGATCAAGACTGCTTTTGAACTGCCCAATTGGCACTCCTATTCTCCACCACACTCATCTTCTTCAAAATCAGATAAGAAGAGAGGAGGTCCAAGAGAGGAAGAACAAGTCTTTCTAGATGATCTTGCAAGACTTCAAATGCAAGAAAAGGAAGCTAGTGAGGAAGCTGAAGCTCTCAGAAAGAATCTTGAACAAGAAACCGAGAACTTGGTTACTCAAGCAGAAGCTGTACAGACTAGCAGTACTAACATTTTTTGTACTAGCGGTACTAACCTTGTTAATACTGTTAGCACAACAACTAAAGCTAGCGGTACTAACTTTGTTAATACTGTTAGCATACCAGTTAGTACTGCCAGTACTAATAAAGGACAATCCCAAGAAGATGACTCTGAAATACCTCCACTTGAGGATATTCATAAAGATACTACTGATGGTATCTTTACACATTCATCTTATGATGATGAACGGGGTGCACGACTTCGCCTTTCCTCTCCTTCTAGCTCCTTATCTCTTTCCTCATCTTCTCCACTTCTCGTATCTGACTTAACAAATTGGAAACTGTGTGAACTGTTGTCCTATACCCACATCAAAAATTAATCCCTCTCATCCTTCATCACTAATTCTAGGTGATCCAACATCAGCAGTACAAACAAGAAGTAAAGTAAATAAAAGTTCTGAAGCTCATGCTTTTATTAGTTATGTTTCCAAAAGCAAAGGAGAAGAAAAGAAACAAATTATAAGGACTTATCATCATTGTTTATTCTGCTTGTTTTCTATCTCAACATGAACCCAAGAAGATTTCAGGAGGCTCTTGAATAAAGAGAAAGTTGGGTTGATGCTATGCAAGAAGAATTGTTGCAGTTTGAGATCGAAGTTTGGATCCTAGTAGATTTGCCTTATGGGAAAAAGGCTATCGGTACTAAGTGGGTGTACCGAAATAAGAAGGATGAAAGAGGAGTGGTTGTCAGGAACAAAGCTAGATTGGTTGCTCAGGGACACAGGCAAGAGGAAGGAATAGACTATGATGAAGTTTTTGCTCCTGTGGCTAGGCTTGAAGCCATCAGGATCTTTTTAGCATTTGCCTCATATATGGGCTTTATAGTCTATCAGATGGATGTGAAAAGTGCCTTTCTCTATGGCAAGATTGATGAAGAGGTATATGTGTCTCAACCACCAGGTTTCCAAGATCCTAAGTCTCCTGAGAAAGTCTACAAAGTGGTTAAAGCTCTGTATGGGTTACATCAAGCTCCCAGAGCTTGGTATGCTACTTTATCCACTTTCTTGTTGAAGAATGGATACAGAAGAGGAACAATTGACAAAACTCTTTTCCTAAAGAAGGACAAAAATGATATCATTTTAGTTCAAGTCTATGTGGATGATATCATCTTTGGGTCTACAAAGAAGTCTTGGTTGTATTTGAGTTTGAGGCTTTGTATGAAGAGTAGATATCAGATGTAGTTTCAATGGTGAGTCGCTTTCTTTCTTGGTCTACAAGTCAAACAGAAACCAGATGGTATATTTATAAGCCAGGATAAGTCTGATTGCTGCAAATCCTAAAGAAGTTTGACTTTGCAAGTGTTTTCATTTCTTTCTTCTATTTACTAAAGTGTTAAGACTAGCCAGTACACCATTTGAGATCAGAAGCACATTAGTCAAAGATGAGGAAGCCAGTGATGTTGATGTCCCATCTTATAGGTCAATGAATGGGCTCCTTCATGTAATGTGACTGCTTCTAGGCCTGACATTATGTTTGCAGATCTGTGGCTTGCTCTCTAGGTTTCAAGTCACTCCAAAGACCTCTCATTTAAGTGCTGTTAAAAGAAATTTTTAGGTACCTAAAGGGCAAACCCAAATTGGGCCTTTGGTATCCTAGAGAGTCTTCTTTTGACTTAGAATCCTACTCAGATAGTGATTATGCTTGGAGCAAATCTTGGACAGGAAATCCACAAAGGAGGTTGTCATATTTTCTTGGCAGGAGACTCATTACTTGGCAATGCAAAAAAGCAAACCATTATAGCCACTTCTACTACAGAAGCCGAATATGTTGCTGCTGCAAGTTGCTGTGGGCAAGTTTTATGGATTCAAAATCAAATGTTAGACTATGGGTTCAACTTCATAAACACAAAGATCTACATTGATAATGAAAGTACCATTTGTATTGTAAAGATTTCCAAGTATATCATTCGAAGACAAATGCATATTTGCTATTAGGCACCACTTATACGAGATGGCTATGAGAAGTAACTACATTTAGGTGCTTAAGATTCCACACTAAGGACAATGTAGCTGATTTACTTACCAATGGCATTTGATGTTAGCCGATTGAGTCTTGGTGTGTTTCAAATTGGGATGATAAATCCATATAAGCTACATTGGTTAAAGGGAGGCAACATGATATGGGTAATCTTGTGAGATTAAAAGAGGTAAAACACACCATGGCAAATCAAACTTGTTCCAAGAAACCCCTAAAACCTTATGTTCCACCTTTCTACCCATCAACATTCAATCACCATCATGCAAGCATAGCTAACCGTACCAACAAGTGGTTCGTACACCTTCCGGTAGCAACTGGACCAAGAAACTGTGTTGTACCTAATCGTAAACCTAAGGACAAACCATGTTTTAAGTCTAAGAATTCTCTTGTGAAGCATTTTGAAGACATGAGATTATGTAGACCATCCAAAGAGTATTTTCAGGTGTGGTTCAACCCCAACAAGTGACGGTCTATTGTCTGTTGGACAAACAAGGAGGATTGCATACATTGGAGCGGTCTCTTGTTCTTGTGCCAGGTAAAATTGGTTAGTATGTGTTGATGGTGAGGGGAGGTCAGTAGGACCTTAACCTGAATAGTGAGTCATGGTTAGATGGGTCAGATGGTAGAATCTACCATTAGCTAGAAGTGATGCTTGTCAACGCTTTAAGAAGATTTAGAGAGTCACTGAGAAGAGTTACTGATGGTGCTGAAGCATTCCTGATACTTACATTGTTCATTCTTTGTTTGGACAAAGTTCGAAAGTACTCGACCTTGCAAAGCGGTAGTACCGCCACTGGGCAAAGTTTGTACAGCTAAAGCGTCATGGAGAAGAAAAAAAATACCGCCAAGGGTACAAGGGTAAATTGGAACGTTTTCTTAAAAATTAGGTTCCACAAACCTATAAGAATCCATTTCAATCGCACACTTACTCACGCAATCTCTCTAACTGACATTCTACATTACAAGCCTTAATCTCTCGTACCGACGATCTCTCTCTTCTAAGCAACATGGCTGCTCTTGAGTCCTGTCCTAAGCACAACATGATCGCATACTTGGAAAAGAAGAAGGGATTGTTGAGTTTCATGAAGTTCATTGTTTTTCTTCAAAGAGTTATATTTTTTCATGCGCTCTCACGTAAGATCTGTTGTTTTCATCGACCACATTTGTTGAACAGTTTTGGACGTCTGCTAAGTCCAAAACAATCAACAATGTAAAGCACATAACTGCCAAAGTAGCTGGCAAGTTAGTGTCTATCTCTGAGGCATCTATCGAATCTGATCTTATTTTTGATGATGTGATGGGAGTAGATCATTACCAGATCACGCTATATTTAATGCTTATTCAGCTTAGGGGATATGAAGGGGGTTTAACTGTGTTAACATTTATTAAAGCTTTCGTGTTCACCCCAACGGATGGTTTTTATTTCACACATTTAATCATTGTTTAAGCTCCAAAAAGTACCTCTTGGGATCAAATTCCTATAATATTGCCAACTGCTTTGTAATTTTGTTTACAAACTATCAAAAGTATAATTTTTCCAAATTAATTTTTGATGGTATGCTTAGACATCTAGAGGCTAAGAAGAAGTTTGTAATGTATCCTCGTTTTATTTCTATATTTTTAGATAGACAATTAGCTAATATATTTGTACCTTTAGATCACTTTCCTGTAAATAGTTTAACAAGTAAAGTTTTTTCTTTTATGATTAAGAAGGGGAAACATTTCTCAGGCAAAGTTACACCTTTGTTTGATACTATGTTGGTCCAACCAACTCAGGATGAGGGTGCTTCCTCAGAAAGACTATCTGATGAACAACCATCACCCTCTCTTGCACCCACTAGTGAAGCCCCAAATGAGTCACTGCCTGACTCATCTTCTGCTCAACCTAGTGAGGTACCTCTTGAGCAACAACCTGACTTTTCCCCAAGACCTTCACCCAGAACTTCACCACAACCTTCACCAACTCCTATTGTTCATGATTCAATTCCAGAATCTACTGGTGAGAATCTTGGAGATCATTCATCCAATGATACATCCCTTTCAGGGAATGAGGATGCAATGACCCTCCAAAATGTCTATGATCTTTGTCTCTCTTTATGTAAACAGGTTTCAGATCAAGCCAAGGAAATTAAACTCTTGAAGGCTAAGATCACAAAGCTCAAGAAGAAAGCTAAACCTGTCATCAAACATCAAGCATATCAGAAGAAATAAAAGGAACAAAGACATCAAAGGAAACATCTCTCAAAGAAAAAGAAGGTGCAAATAAAGTCTGTATCCAAACAAGGGAGGAAGAATGCAAAAGGAGATGGTAAAGCAAAAGAAAATGCTCAAAGTGAAGGGAGGACAAAAGAAATGATGGAATCCAAGACAAAAGAAACGGATAGAATTGGACTTAGTACTGAAGATGAGTTAGTACAGCTAAAAGAGTTAGTAACAGATTTTTGAAAAAGTTAGTACCATAGTAAAGGACAGACCAAAACTTATACTGACGATCTCAAAGGAAGTACTGAAGCAGCAATCTAAGGAAAAATGCTTTCTCAAGCTTCTCAAACATCCACTCTGCACCTACATCTTGATATTTTGGTGATGATGGAACAATTGCTACACTTCTCTTCACATGAGTAAAGCCAAAGCCATTTCCAAAGAGAAAGGTGTAGAACTGAAGATGTGAAGATACGATAGACCTAAAACTACTCTACAAGATCAACAAACTCAACACTTTAAAGCCACTTCCCAAAATGGATCCTAAAGACTAAGGGAAGAAGAAGATTGAAGAGGAGGATGAAACTGAAAGGGAAGATGATGATATTCCATCAAGTTGTTGAAGAAATTTCAAACAGCTTGAGAATGATAAGAGTTTAGCTAGGAAAGTCCAAGAAGAATGGGAAGCTGAAGAGGAGAAAAACAAAATTGCTGAAGAAGAAGCAGCAAATGAAGCTCTCATTAAAAACTTTGATGATGTTAAAGCAAGAATGAGGCCAGACAGGAATTCTAGCATGAGAAGCTTAAGAGCAAGAAAGAGAGTAAACAGTTTAACAGATAGATGAATGATCTAAATTGCCTTCATGATACAATTGAATGCCCAAAGAAAAGTTCCTTGCTCCACAAAAGATCACAAGCTAAAAGGAATACAACTCCAACAACCAAGATCCACACAGAAAACAAAATGATAACCTACTTTAAAACATGTGGGAAACTGTCAAACATATCAAATTTGAAAAGCAGGAAGTTTGAAGACATACAATCTTTGTAATAAAAACATTAAGAGGTTTAATGAACATATCAATTCCACTGGTCCTGCAAAAGATGAAAGGTTATCAAACAGTGTGAATAACTAAAAGAGGGTGGTTTATAACTAAATCAGAATGTTGATCAAGGAAGACACCACGAAGAAAAGTCAAGGATGAGGATAAAGATGAAAAATACTAGAAAAAAGAAGTCTAGGTACTAGGAAGAAGATGCAGTCAAAAAAAAGAGATACATTCAACACACCTTCCTGAAGATGAAGTGACAAATAAAAGAGATCTGAGGTTATACCTTAACTAAGCTCAGATGAAGATAAAGAATTAGATTATGAGATACTTTACAGAAAATAACCAATCATTGACTGAAACAGAGTGTTTTGGAACAAAACCACAACCTGAAGAAGCTAAATCCTAATTGAAGAGATCAATTTTGAATGTGGTAACAAGAAGTAATGACATCAAAGACACCTTTGAGTGTTTTAAGACATCAGTATTGTCCATATTTGATAGAGAAGATCTAAATGCTGTTTATCACTGGTAATGAATAAATACCAAGATGAGATGCCTGAAGTTTTGAAAGAGTTCTTTGGGGAGATTTAATGGTTTTGTTCAATCCTGATGAACAAGATGAGTTTTTGGAGCTTCACCAGCAATAATGGAAAATAATCAGTTGGAAGTTCGCAATTCCCTCAGGGGTAACAAACTTTAATGACCATGAAGGTAGTATCATACATATGCCTAACAGAGAGAAGAATCCTCTTTTAAAAAAGAAGGAAAATACTGATGCAAATGTTAAATTTTAAGATTAGAGTCTGAAGAAGAACAGTACAATAGCATTGGAATTGTTAAGTTGATCAAGAAGGTACTTGCTGACTTACATCTAAAGAACAAGAAACTGATGGAAGTGAGAAGGGATTGAGTGATGGCTAACCACCACACAACAAATGGTTATCAATTCACCATGCTTAACATGCAAAAGAATTGGCTAGTCCACAAGCAAACGACTTGGGGTAAAGACTTCTCAAATCCGTTGATGGTTTACAATTTACCAAAAATTGTAAGGTAATCAACTCACCTTGCTTCTTGGTAAAGAGTTGGCTAGTCCGAGATCAAACAGTTCTTGGTAAAGACTAATCAAATCTGTTGATAGCTGATAGTTTTGCTAAAAACATAGTGGGTTATCAATGCACCAGTTATTACAATTGAAGCATATGGCTAGTCCAAACTCAAATGGTATTTGGTAAAGACTTCACAAATCCGTTGATGGTTGACAGTTTACCAAAAACTGTATGGTATATTAACTCACCATATTCTTAGAAAAAAGATTATTCTATCCAGAGCAAACGGCAACTGTAAAGGAACATCAAATCCTTAATGCTGGTAGATTTGCCAAAAACTATAAAGCCAACTTAGTTGGATTGTAGGTATCAAGATGTTGCTGTGTGGCTGAAAAGATGTTGCTGAATTGCTGAAAAGACAAGGATGCTGCTATAAAAGGATAGAGTGTACAAGTTTAAGAAATCATGAAGAATGTTTGGATACATCCTCTAATGCAGTCAAAGAAATCTTAAAGAACAATCACCTCTAAAGGAAATAAGAAACAAAAGTTCAAATAGTTAAACATTCATGTTTAAGGAGGATTGTTAGGAATTAATGTTTTATAAAACTTCGTACCGACAGTACAATAGTTCGTACTGACAGTTATACTTTTTACCGACAGAACAAAGTGTTTAACTGATAGTTATTTTTTATACCATGTTAGTAGTAAAATAGTTTTAGTACCGATAAGAAGATATTTAAAAGATATTGTGAGAAATATTTGTCCATGAAAGACATGTAAACTTTTAAGGGTTGAATCTTGATTCTATAAAAGATGATAACCTATTGACATAGTTAGAAAATATATGAAATAGACAATTACAAATCATACAACATATCATAGTTAGCAATTTGTGACTATCAAGAACATTCTCAACAAAGTTGTTATTCTGTTAAATCATTATTCTTCTTAGTACTTGTGTTAAGATTCCGCAATTAACATATTGTTATTCAAGACTTAGTTCTATATAGTCTTTTGTATTAAAAACATCCAGCTAACAATCTTAATAGGCTGCAAAGATCCATTCACCAATAAGGGAACCACACAAGTCAAAGAAACAACCGAATAATTTATAATTTGAGTTGATGAGTTTAAATTTGACAAAAATAATTTTTTTTATCTAGTTCGGTTGTCACTCGTTCGGTGTTCACCTACCGTTCGTTTAACTCGTTCGGTTAAGGTTCACCGTTCGTTCCAACTAACTAAACCGTTTTGGGTTCACTAGTTCGGTTCACAAGTTCGGTTCATTATTCACTAGTTTGGTTCACTTAAGTTCGGTTTACTCGTTCGCAATTCAACTCTTCGGTTTACTCGTTCGAATCACATCGTTCGGATCACGTCGTACGGTAATATTTCCAACTAACAGAAATCGTTCGGTTTACAACTAGCTCCGAAACCCAAATTTTTCAAAACAAAAAAAGACCACATTTAAAATGGTTTTTTGCAAAAAATCTTGTACAACAATGTTTACTAACCCTATAGAGGAACAATAAAAATGAAAACTTGTAAAGTTTATAAGCCAAACAAAATTTGAATCAAAAATTTTTGTTCTTTAGAAAGATTTTGAACACAAATTCACAAGACAAACACAAAAAAAACTCAAAACACATCACCACTCATGCTCTTAGATAACCCAACTGTAAAAAACATGTAATCTTATGATTAAACCAAGAACAAGAGAGAGATGTAGGTTGTGATGTTAGAGAGAATGGATGGAAAATGGATAAAGTTTATTAAGTGGAAAATGGAGAATGGAAAAACCAACAACCAACAACCTCTCTAAAGCTAGGAGATGTCCTTATATACTACCTATTGTGGCCGGCCCATGGGTTTTAATGGGCTTCCCATGGGCCTTGGGCCGGGCTAGTTTACTTAACTAACGTTACACATACTACGAGCTAAGACTTAATACAACTTGGAAGTGACCGATACTTTTTGTGTTTCCAATAATATCTCAAGATTTTGCAAATCAAAATCCGGATTTAGTTACTGTATACCGGTGCTCTTTGTTTTGCAAGCCGGTGCCCTCTGTCAACAGCACCAGAAGAACCGGCGTACAGTAAAACTTTTGGCTATAAATACCAAGCCATTTTTCATGTTTTTATACACCTTTCTCATCTAATCTTCTCTCTAATCAACTGATCTCTCTCTCTCTAGCATACTCTCTAATCTTGTGTAGTAAATTCACTTCAAGAAAAGGAGAATTTATGCCAAATACTGAAAGTTTCAAGCACGCCTCAAAAGTGTCTTGATCTTGATTCTTCTTACTTCATTCAAGAGATCATATTGCTGTGATTTATTGGTGTATTGTTAGTTGTACATCAAGTGTAGTTGTGTTATTATCGATTCTCATGTGTGAGAAATTCGGTGATCATCTTTGTAACCTATAGAAGTGTACCATCGTTGTAAAGGCTTCTCCGCCAAGTGAAAGGAGCTCGGTGACTAGTGTGTAACAAACTCTCAAGTAGGTGACTCGGGGAGTGGAGTAGGGTAAGGAAGGTGTCCTTGTAGCCGAACCACTATAAATACTTGTGTCCTGGTGAAATCTTTCTACACTCTATTTTCTCTTTACTTTTACATCTCTTACTTCTTAATTATCAAACATCAATATTTAGATCACTTCATTAAAAAGTTTCAAACAAAATGTTTTACAAGTTTTAAAAGGCCAAAAATTTAGAAAACTATTCAACCTCCCCCCCCCCCTTTAGTTTTCCACAATTGGTATCAGAGCCAGGTTACTAAAGTTTTAAAATAAATTGTATTTTAAATCTTTAAACGATTATGGATTCGGAAAACTACAAAGAAGATCAATCTATGCAACGACCACCTCTTTTCGAGGCAAATTGTTTTATATATGGGAAAACCGTTTTGAAACTTATGTGAAGTCTAAGGATATTGATCTTTGGTATATCATAGCTAATGGTAACTACAAACCTACCATCAATACCAAGATGGCGAAGAGATGTTGTACACAAATAAAGAACTTGAATGAAATCAAAAGAAATGCTTTCCCCAAAATGAGAAGCTAAAATGGTTCTAACAATGAGCTTTACCTACAAAAGAATATGAAAGATTTTTCATGTGTGACACGACTCCCAAAATATTTTGATCTTTAAAAACTACTCACAAGTAACAAACAAGTTAAAGATAATAAAATAGATCTTTTTGTTCAAAAATATAAGGAGTTTACAATTACCGACGATGAAACCATTGATTGTGCCTTTTCTAGATTTAATACCATTATTACTTCTCTTAAAGCACTTGATGAATCTTTTTCAAGTCGTAACCATGTTACGAAATTCTTGAGGGCTCTCCCGTCGAAATGGCGACAAAAGGTAACGGCGATAGAAGAATCCAAAGACTTGTCAAAACTATCTCTAGACGAACTTGTTGGCAATCTCAAAGTCTATGAAGTAGTTCTTGAGAAGGACTTGGAGATTGCAAAGAACAAGAAAGAAAAATATAAGTCTCTCGCACTTAAAGCAAGACAAGTCTTGAGTGATGATGATACATCTTCCTCGGATAGCAATGATGAGGAATATGCAATGGCCGTAAGGGATTTCAAGAAATTCTTTAGAAGAAGAGGCAATTTTGTCCGACAACCCTATGACAACAAAAGGAACTTCCGAAAAATCAAGGAAGATAAAAAGGAAGATTGAAGATGCTTCAAGTGTGGTGATCCAAATCACTTTATTAGTGATTGCCCCAAAAACTCTTCCGGTGATAAAAAAGCATTCGTTGTTGGAAGTTGGAGGGATAGTGGAGATGACTCAAAGAAAGAAGAGATTTGTCTCATGACTCACTCAAACGAGGTACTATCCGATAATCTTTACTATAGTAGTTCATCTTTAGATAACGAATCTAGGCAAAATGAGTATGACAAACTTGGTCAAATTAGTCTTAGAATTATTAACAAAAACAAACATCTAAAGGCTAAAAATGAATCACTCAAAAAGACCATTAACGAACTTAAAACCAAGATAGAAAAAGGTAAAGAAACTAGTAGCAATTATGATGCTTGTAATGAACTTAGATTAGAAGTTAACTCTCTAAAACAAAAACTAGCTAGTTTCGAGAATAGTAGTTCGTCTTTAAAAAAAATGGTCGAAATGCAAAAACCATCACAAGGCAAGTGTGGATTAGGATACACAGAGACTATAGCTTCCCCTAGAAACACTAAAATCAAAAATCTAGGAGGTCATCTTAAAAAGCTCTCTGTAGAACCGGCTGGCCGGTTCCATTCATCAACAGCACCGGCTTGTTCAAACGAACAGCACCGGTTATCTGATGACAATGCAAAAACAGAAAAAGACTTGGAAACCAACGTAGTTAAACAAAATGACTCCGTACTAATTACCAAAAAGTCTATTTTAGGCGCACCAAAAGGTAACAAACTACCACTAATTCTAAAACTCGGTCAAGGACATGGAAAAAGTAAAATCCAAACACCCCCTAAAACGACCCATAGGAGACCTAGTAGCCTATACCCCAAAAGCGATTATCGCCAAGTAGGTTGGAACTATGGAACACAACATGAACAACAATTTCAACCTCCTATGTATAATCAATGGATTCGTTTCCTCAGATTCCATACATGGCAACCAAAACGATGCATGAATAACTAACGACCCAAGAATATATTGGGGACCAAATACTTGAGTTGTTTTATGTATCTAGGTATGTCAAAATGTGAAACTTGACTCGGATGAATGGATCCAAGATAGCGGTTGTACTATACATATGACAGGAAACAAAGATCTCTTCTCATCCTATAAAACCTTTGATGGAGGTAACATGTTGTTTGGTAGTAACACTAAAAGCAAGATCAGCGGCAAAGGTACAATTTCTCATAACTCTCTCACCATCAATGATGCTAGTCACGTAGAAAATCTCAGTTTTAATCTTCTTAGCATAGGTCAAATTTACGATAAAAAGTGCAAGGTTCTATTTAGTGAAATCGGTAACGAAATAATTAAAAGCGGCATGACCATAGGAAAAGGAATTAGGAAAAATGGCCTTTACATTATGAAAATAGGGAACTCACCAAAAGACGCCCTTTGTCTAACCTCTATAGATGATACTTCGACCTTATGGAATCAAAGATTGGGTCATGCCAATATGTGACTTATACAATCGCTATCATCTAAAGAGCTTGTTAGAAACTTACCAAAACTAAATTTTGAAAAACACTTTTGCGATGCTTGCAACGTTGGAAAACAAGTACATGAAAGCCATAAGGCTAAAAACACGGTCTCTACTTCTAAATGTCTAGAACTTTTGCATATGGACTTGTTTGGTCCGTCGGCCGTTCAAAGTTACAGAGGCAACTTCTACACTTTGGTCATTGTTGACGACTATTCAAGATACACTTGGACAAGATTTTTAAAACATAAAAATGAAGCTTTTAATCATTTTGAAATTCTAAGTAAAAAGATTTAAATCCAAAAGGGTTGCACCATTATTTCAATTCATACGGATCATGGTCGGGAATTTGATAATGAAGTACAATTCGGAGCTTTTTGTGATGCTAATGGCATTACTCATAACTTTTCGGCTCCATGTACTCCACAATCAAATGGGGTAGTAGAACGTAAGAATAGAACCTTACAAGAAATGAGTAGAACTTTGCTAAATGAACAATCAATCCCTTAAAAGTTTTGGTGTAATGCCGTTGACACCTCCACCTACATTCTAAATAGGATTCTTATTAGACCTTTCCTTGGAAAAATTCCTTATGAGCTTTTCAAGGTAGAAAGCCCAACTTAGAATACTTCAAAGTTTTTGGTAGTAAATGTTTCATTTTAAATACTAAAGACTACCTACCGAAATCAGCTCCCTAAACACCAAAGGTGTTTTCTTAGGATATTCCCCTAAAGTAAAGCTTATGTAGTTCTAAATAAAGAAACCATGAAAGTCAAAGAATCTCTCAATGTCAAGTTTGATGAAACTCCTCCTCCTAGTTCACCTCCTTTAGTAGATGATGACTTACTAGAAGTCGACATCATAGAAAACCAAAGTAAAGACATAGAAGTTAAGGAATCATTAAATAAACAAATCTCAAACATCAAAGAATCTAAAGATCATCCCTTAGAAACCGTCATAGGAAACCTTAATCAAAGAACTCTAAGATCTCAAGTTTAAAATCAAAGCAACTTCTTTTATTTTGTCTCCTTCGTAGAACCTAAAAACATTAAAGAAGCCATACAAGACGAGAGTTGGACTATGGCTATGCAAGAAGAACTAAATCAATTTAAAACTAATGACGTTTGGTGTCTTGTTCCTCCTCCCAAAAACCAAACTATCATCAGTACAAAATGAGTCTTTAAAAACAATCTTGACAAAAATGGTGTCGTGTCTAGAAACAAAGCAAGACTTGTAGCACAAGGATACAATCAACAAGAAGGAATTGACTTCGATGAAACCTATGCCCCGGTGGCAAGATTAGAATCTATAAGAATCTTTCTTGCGTATGCTTGTGCTCATGACTTTAAACTCTTTCAAATGGATGTCAAAAGTGCTTTCCTAAATGGTTTTATAAACGAAGAAGTGTATGTAGCCCAACCTCCCGAATTTGTAGATTTTGAAAAACCTAATCATGTGTTTAAACTTAAAAAAGCACTCTACGGTCTCAAACAAGCACCCAAAGCTTGGTATGATCGACTTAAAGCCTTCCTCCTTGATCATATGTACACCATGGGCTTAGTAGATAACACCTTATTTACTAAGAAAAAGGATTCACATATCATCATTGTCCAAATCTATATGGACGACATCATCTTCGGATCAACTTGTCAAGACTTATGTGATGATTTCTCTAAAATCATGCATGATGAGTTTGAAATGAGCATGATGAGTTTTAAATGAGCATGATGGGTGAATTGAATTTCTTCATTGGTTTACAAATCAAACAACTCAAAGATGGAATCTTCTTCAATCAATCTAAATATGTGAAAGAAATGTTAAAGAAATTCGATCTTGAAAACGCCAAACCAATCAAAACTCCTATGTCCTCCGAAACCAAACTCACACATGATGAAAAGGGCGAACCCATCGACAACACTAATAACCGGGTATGAATTGTTACAAGTTTACTCTTACGAACCGCTAGTCGCACCTGATTATCATGTATAATATATGTCCCTTTGCACTCGTTTTCAATAAGCCTGCTCCTAAAACTCTCACCTCGAAGCTGTAAAATGAAATCATCCAATTAATAAAAGGGGACTTCTCACCTAGGCTATGGTATCACAAGGAACCGTCTTGAGACAATTGTCTATGCTGATTCCGACCACAGCGGAGACTAATGCGAACCGAAAAAGGCCCAAGTGGTTGTATGTACCATGCAAAAGATTGTTGTCTCACCTAATTGTATGCCAAGAACAAACCGCCTTAGCTATCCAACCACGAAAGACGAATACATGTCCGCCGGAAAAGCTTGTCAACAAGCCTTATGGATGAAATAAGCTCTAGTAGATTATGAAGTTAAGTTAAATAACGTACCTATTCTTTGTGACAATAAAGGAGCTATAGACTTAAGCAAAAATCCCGTCTTTCACTCACGCAACTCAACAAAAGAAAATCCGTCATCTTTTCTCCTGGCTAACGATTCAAAAGGGTAATATCTCTATCGAAAGGTTGCATCCGAAGACAATAATTGCCTGACAATTCTAACCAAACCACTCAAAAGAGAACCCTTTAATCTTCTTCGACTCGGTCTTGGATTAATGGAACCAAACGCTTAAAACCTTTCTCCTAAATACTTCCTTATTTGTGTCAATTCATTTTCTTACCTCTTACTACATTGTTTAATGTAAATAAAAACGTTTCTGTATAACTTGTCTTTTTACTAATAAAGCAAGTTAATTACATATACGTGCGATATAATTTCATTTTTTACATTTTATATTTGTTAGTATATGGTTTTTAAGCTCAATATATGAAATATTCATGATTTATATATATATATTTTTTGTATCATTAAAAATATATTATTATTTTTGTTGTAAAAGACCGGGTTGACCCGGTGGTCGAACCGGTTGAACCGATAACCCGGTGACCCGATGACTCGACCGATTCAATTAGAGACCCGGTTTTCAAAACATTGCTTTTATCATCTTTAACACCACCTATTGTTATCATCTTATTTCTTAATAAAAATGGTTAAATCCATGAATAGGTAACTTACTTACAAAAAATTCTCATTTTAGGTAACGGACTTTGTAAAATACCATTCAGACCCACGAAACTTGTTATGACTTGTTAATATAGGCAATATGACCTATATTTTGGAAGGTTTACCGGCTCAAAACCGACACGTCGCCTTTTTATATAAATAAATTATTTCTTTTATTTTTTTTCTTTATCACAACCCACCACCACTCCTCCTCCTTCACCACCCTCCTCCTCCTCCACCACCCTCCTCCTCCTCCACCCTCGATATAAACGTAAGGTATTTTTGACAGCTACTTCCACAAAAAACATCCGACATAAGCTGGGTTTCTGCATCTCGGTCTTCAACTTGTAAACGTTTTCCTCCTTCACCATGCTTAATGAAAAAGAAATGTGAGGTTTTACATTCGTAATTTCATATAGACCTTTCTTTTAATAAGAGTGCACCTGAACCGCACTCTGAGCAGATCTTGTCCTATTCCTACACACTAATATCTATGTCCCACTAGCACTACAAAGTTCGCTTTATGTCCGTGGTTAAAAAACAAAAATGTTGTATATTCAAAATCTCAAACAAAAAAAAACACCCCGGCTTGGGGCTAGATCAACGGTAAATGCCCTCATCAAAGCTCAGTCCAAGCCGGCTCGTGCTTTTCTATAATGCGTCGTTGATCTGTGATTACAAAAACCCTCTTTTTTCTATCCGAAAATAAAGAAAGATTGATAACAATTATGTTATCATCTATCTTTGTTTCGTTTAAAGAAAACACAAGATGTTACAACCTACCTGGGACCTCCGATAAGAGATCTTGAAGATGCTTCGGTGTAGAAGACTTTTGCTTGTTGCTCGGTTAAAACAAAAAGAAACCAAGGAAAACTTGTGCTTGTGTTTCAAACTAAAATGGAAAGGGTTTGTATTATTGATTTTGGGTTTTAGCATAAATATTCCAAAACGAATTTGTGCTTGTGAAGAAATGACATAGAATCAAGGCTATGGCTAATAAATAAATCAGTTAACATGAATGGTTGTGGATCATATCAAGAAAGTGGGCCCGTAATGCTGATGTGGCACTCAAACCGGTCACGATACCTATTTTAACAAGTCGTTATAAGTTTGATGGGTTAGATTGGTAATTTACAAAGTACGTTACCTAAAATAGGAACTTTTTTTAAGTAGGTTACCTATTCAAAATGAAACAAATCATAACACTCAATTCAAAAACCATATATCACCATGAGTATCCACCTCGGTCTTCGCATAAACTAAGAGAATGTTATAAATGAGTAAATGTTTACCTCATACAACTAATGTGATATGTTAATACAAATAAACCGGTTTTAAACAAAACGTTTTTACAATCAACTTAGACCTAGGTTTTATTAATGACAAAACATAACCATTCTAACTCACCATTCTTCTCAAACCTCTTATCATCTCAAAACATGATCTCTTTACTATCTCCCATCTTTGTAGAAAAACACATGCAACTTGAAAAAGTACACAAATCTTTTTAAACCCTAACTTTACACAAAATCATCTTACACTTATTAATTTAATTATTTCTTATAGTGTATAATCAAATGCAGTAAATCCAAGGAAAATCTCATAAGATTACACAAGATTTCTTAAGATTTTTCAAATCAAAATCCGGATTTAGTTACTGTTTGCCGGTGCCCTTAGTTTTGCAATCCGGTGCCATTGGTAAACAGCATCAGAAGAACCGGCCTACAGTAAAATATTTGGCTATAAATACCAATCCATTTCTCATGTTTTTACACACCTTTCTCATCTAATCTTCTATCTAATCAACTGATCTCTCTTTATCTAGCATCTCTTCTTCTAATTCTTGTGTAGGTAATTCACTTCAAGAAAGGAATTGCCAAATACGCGAAAGTTTCAAGCACGCATCAAAAGTGTCTTAATCTTGATTCTTCTTCTTACTTCTTTCAAAAGATCATCTTGCTGTGAGTAATTGTTGTATTGCTAGTTGTACATCAAGTGTAGTTGTGTTATCATCGATTCTTGTGTGAGAGAAATTCGGTGATCATCTTTGTAACCTATAGAAGTTTACCATCATTATGAAGGCTTCTCCGCCAAGTGAAAGAAGCTCGGTGACTAGTGTTTAACAAACTCTCGAGTAGATGACTTAGGGAGTAGAGTAGGGAAAGGAAGGTGTCCTTGTAGCCAAACCACTATAAATACTTGTGTCCTGGTGATCTCTTTCTATACTTTATCTTTTCTTTACTCTTACATCTCTTACTTATTAATTGTCAAACATAAATATCTAGATCACTTCGCAAAAAGTTTCAAAAGTGTTAAACAAATCTAAAAAGATCAAAAAATCTTGGAAAAACTTTTCAACCCCCCTTTCTAGTTTTCCACAGAGTTTGATAACTTCCTTTTTGATAACCTCATGAATTTTTGGATTCACCTTTCTTTGATGTTGAACCGCCGGTTTGAAGTCATCTTCCATTAAGATCTTGTGAGTACAAAAACGAGGGTCTATGCCCTTAATATCAGAGATTTTCCATGCGATGGCCCGTTTATTTGACTTAAGAACCTTTAAAAAGGCATCCTTTTCTTCATCTTTTAAGTTTTTAGAAATTATAACGGGTAATTTATCTGTTCCTTCCAAAAACGCGTATTCAAGATGAGACGGTAAATCCTTGAACTCAAGCTCTGGAGGATCATCAATAAAAGATTTTATCATTTTAAGTTCCTCAAAATTAAGTTCTTTTAGAGGGAGAGGAGGTGATGGATCATCATTTAATAACTTCTAAAGTAGACAAATGTCTCCTTCCGGATCAAAGTTGGCATCATCAATTCCCGGTGGAATTGAATCACTTGAAAGACAAGCTTCGATCTCTTCCAAAATGAAATCTCCTCCTTCAAAAAGAGTGAACGAGGGGGAAGAAGAAGTAAAGATAGGATCCGAAGGAGTGAGATTGCCACTCGTCGAACTATCTAAAAATCCGAGCACTTCTTGAGCATACTCCTCACAAGCAACGTCTATGATATTGACTTGATGAACCGTTTCATCATAATAATTACGGAAGTATCTTGAAGTGTGCCTGACTTTAACTCTTCACCATGTACATCGATTAAAGCTTGTGCTATCCTTAAGAAAGGTCTCTAGAGGATGAGGGGAACCCGAGGATCGACATCGTAATCAACTACAATAAAGTCAGCCAGAAAATAAAACTTTCCTACTTTTACAAAGACATCTTTGGCAACACCATCCGGAATAACGACTGATCGGTTTGCAAGTTCGAGTGTCATGAGATTCGGAGTGAGTTTCAAGAGCGAAAGCTTCTTTCATACGGAAAAGGCTAAGCACTCATCTAGCTCTGGAAAATCACAAGGTATGAGAAATCTGTCGGGGTCTCCAAGTTTTTTGAGAAACTTTTTTAAGAGCATCGTCAAACAATTCTCATTTAATGGAGTATTAGCCAATTCGAATAATTTGTCCTTATTACTAAAGAGACTTTTAAACGTAGAAGCGGACTTAGGTATGTGAAGAAGAGCATTCACAAAGCTAAGGTCGAAATGTAATATTTGAAAGATTTGAAGAAACTTCAACATTTGATTATTAGCTTTTTCTCGAAGCTTTTGGTCATTAAGTCTTGAAGGATAAGGTATCGACGGTTTAGGTTTAGGCTTTGGAGCAACTTTGGGCTTCGAAATTGAAACTTGGACAACCAGAGGTTAGACGTGTGCGGTACTGATAAGTGTAGAATACACATATCTATTTATGCTTAAAATAACCCAATTAAACCCAAAACAGACCAAAAATGGCAAA